>ML282635.1:0-28757 GCA_005239495.1 Nicotiana undulata | reverse complement strand
GTTCCACAAGTAATAACATTAAGAACAATTAGGAACTCAGATAGACAAAATTCACTCACTCTCGGAAAGAACATTCATATGTCACAAAGATGCACCATAGGCTTGCGCGTAGTGTACTACTCTACTAATCGAGCTCATTCAGTCTAAGATCAATTAGGACTTTAATTGGTTGTAATGTAGGCTAAGGGACGAGTAGGATATATTTAGATATAGTGACTAACCTCCCTAAGCACTTTAATACAATTACTTCCACATTCAGAACCATACTTATGTCAGACCAGACATTCCACCCCACTTCAATTTATAACACTCCAAACTTCTTTAGGTACAGTTGTATCAAGTCACCACTTATCAAGGACTACATTTATTTATTTATTTATTCTATTTTTTTTCTTTTTCATTTAAGTGGCGCTTTTTTTTAAAACACTACACCTTTCTCCCTATTTCATTGGTTCCACTCAAAAGCCAAACCAGCCACTCCACACTTTAACTTTTACATATTTCATAAAAATTCAAGTGCTCATGGGAGGTAAAGAGGTTCAAACAGATGGGCCATTCAAACAATTGGGTAAGGCTTGTAATGTGGTTTCCAAAGAAACAGGCTTATAAGCTCAACGGGGTTAACTGCGATATATCACATTTAGGTGGGTATACTTTATATATCTGGCTTAACAAAGAAACGACTATATCACTTCTAAGACTGAATAAAGCTACTACTTCGCTTTTCAAACACACAGGGCAAGTTCTAGGGATCAAATGCAGAGCATAAAATACAATACAACACACACACACATGGCACATGGCTCACTCCAGATTGGCTTATCAAAACACTCTCTTGTGAGTACTCTAGTCAGTTACAAACATACAATTTAAGGCACTCTACCAAGAATCAACACTGAGACTAAGCGTCACACTCTAGTGTCTACTGTGTTCAGGTGTAACAACGTTAAGGGATTTTCTTCCTATCTCAACTCATAGCCCATAAGTACCAAATAAAAAAACTAAAAACAAAATAAACAAAAACTAACTACACCCGGTTCAAGCAAAACCCTTGGAAAAGAACAGCGGTCCAAAGAAAAACCAAGGGGGAGTTTCTACACTACCTAAAACAGAAAATCTTTTTAGACTTACTTCCCTCAAGAAAATTGTTTAGGAGATCCGTCGTCAGAAAGAGTCCAACATATTTCTATTTTTTTTAAGGATCGACTTAGACCCTAAAGAACACCGTCGAATGAGATCCGTCATCGGGAGAAGTCGACTCACATAATTAGACTTCTACTCAAGACAAAAAACAAACGAAAACATAAAATAATTATGTTCCTACATATATACACATACAATGAAGTATCCCCCACCCCACACTTAAAAAGAAGACATGTCCTCATGGCATACAAAATAAAGAAGTGTGAGGTAAAAGAACTTCCCTGATGGGTCAATCTTGATCGGAAACTGTCCACGCGTCCAGATGACATGCACGACCCAGAGCTCGCAGCCAACCCATTATTTTCTTCTCCGATTTAACCTTCTGGTTAGCCACCGCATCAACACGCATTCCTAAGTCAACGACCGAGGTACGCAACCCTGCTAGCTCATGCTCTAGATTGTCCAACCTCTGACTCCGACTGACCCTAGACGGGCCTGCGATGTCGGCAACATGCTCATGAGCGGGAAGCTCATCTCCCACTTCTCCCTGCTCGTCCTCCTCCTCCTCAGGTGCATCCTCCCTATTAGCACCACCATCTGCCACAGGATCCTTCCCAATAGTCACCTCGTTTGCTCGAAAGGCGGCCTCTTTCGGCACTTTGCCATCTACCCTCAAATATTCCGGCACCTGAGCTGCACGACATAATCTAGTGAAAAGGGAGGGGAAGAAGAAGCCATACCTCTTAATCGGACAGCGAGTAAACATCTCCTCGTGAATAAGCTTGGCCACGTCAAAGTTGTGGCAATTCATGAAACACCAGATCAAAGTAGCACGAGGAGCATTCACTTCAGTGGTGTTGTGGGACGGGATCAGACGTTTGTTGATGAGATTTAGCCAACACTTCCCTTCAAAGGTTAGTGCCAACGAGTTGAACTTCTGCCAATATTGCATCCACACAATCTCCTTGCCCGGCACACAAATTGTTTCAAAGAAGACCTCCCACTAAGTGTAGCGCCTACCATAGACTTCATAGTAATCTTCCATCTCTACCACAGGACCGGCAGCCGATATGCTCTCCTAATGGATTCTACAGAGGCATCAACAAGCCTCTTGCGCACTGTGACAACATCATTCACGTGCTCAGAAATATTGGCGTAAAATTCTCGCACCACCATCGAATTGGCCTCGTCCGGCTCTTAAAAGAAAACGTCCAACTGACGCTAGACCAACTATTTGGAGTAGTGAGGGAGGGGAAGAGTTTTGGGGGAGGGGGGACATGAGGGAGTAGGTGTATTAGGGAGAATAGGAGAAGGGGGGGGGGGGGGGGGGGGGTTAGGGTTGGGGTAAATAAAAAAGAAAATAAGAAAATTAAAAAAAAAAAATAAACTACTAAAAAAAACCTGGTCGGCGACCCCAACAAGCACGGTCCTAGCGCTGTTCGAGAGTGGCCGCGCTTGTTAGGCAGACTGTTTGGCGATTTGCACGGTCGTAGCGCTCCTGAGCATGTTGTGACGAGACAAGGTAGAAACTTTCTGATTAGCGCAGCCTGAGCGCAGTTGAAGCGCGGCCGCGGACGTGGGAGGTAGTGTTGTTGCTGATTAGCGCGGTCCATGCACTGTTGAAGCGCGTCCGTGCTACTTTGAGGAAGAATGATCCCTGATCTGCGCGGTCCAAGCGCAGCCACACACTTGGGCCTCGAAATTTACAATGTTTTTTACCTTTTCCCTTAGGTTGACTGGACTTATCATTTTCCTAAGCTCACCTGCATATGTTAGTACATACAAACTGTCAAATAACAGTTCTAACTTCACCAACTCACTACGCGTTGGGTTGCCTCCTAACCAGCACCTTAGTTAATGTTGTGGCAAGACATTTACAACAAGTCAATGGGTTGCCTCCCATGCAGCGCTTGATTTAACGTCGCGACACGACGCAACTGAGCGCATTTAAGGTTCGCTCGACCTCTGAGGTTCAGTAAGATGGACCACTGACACTTCCTTGGTTTCATCCATGCCCACATATGGTTTCAACCTGTGCCCATTGACTCTAAATGTGTGGGAATCTTTCTCTAAGGCAATCTCTATGGCACCCGAAGGGAGCACTTCGAACACACGAAATGGCCCAGACCATTGTGACTTGAGTTTACCCGAATATAGCCTTAATCTTGAATTATAAAGCAACACCATATCTCCAGGTTTGAAATTTCGCTCAACAATGTTCTTATCGTGCAACCTCTTCATTCTCTCCTTGTATAACCTCCTGCTCTCGAAAGCAAGATATCGGAACTCATCTAGCTCATGCAATTCTGTGACTCTATTTGTTCCCGCCGCCTCAATGTCCAGATTTAGTTGTTTTAATTCCCACCAAGATTTATGTTCTAGCTCTACTGGCAAGTGACATGCCTTCCCGAACACCAACTTGTATGGTGACATACCAATTGGTGTTTTGAAAGCTGTTCTATAGACCAAGAGTGCGTTATCTAACTTCTTTGCCCAGTCAGTTTTTGTGGCGTTCACAATCTTGGTCAGCACACTCTTTATATCTCTATTGGACACTTCGACCTGCCTACTGTTCTGAAGATAGTATGGGGTTGCCGCCTTGTGGCGCACATCGTACTTTGCTAGAAATTTCTCGAAGGCTCGATTACAGAAGTGAGTGCCTCAGTCACTGATAATGGCTCTTGGGATCCCGAAACAGAAGCATATATTCTTTTTTAAAAACCCGATCACTACCCTTGCATCGTTGGTGGGAAGTGTTGCAACTTCCACCCATTTGGACACATAATCTAAAGCAACAAGTATGTACTTATTGCCATAGGAGCTGACGAAGGGACCCATGAAGTCTATCCCTCATACATCAAACACTTCAACCTCTTGAATTGGGTTCATGGGCATCTCATGGCGACGGAAAATGTTCCCGGTTCGTTGATATTCATCAAAGACCTTCACCTATTGATGTGCATCCTTAAACAAGGTTAGCCAGTAGAACCCAACTTCAAAAACTTTTGCAACCGTCCTGACTCCTCCAAAATGTTTGCCATATGCTGATGCGTGACATGCCTGCAAAACACAAGATCGTTCCATCTCGGGGACACACCTACGGATCATATTATCAACACAAATTCTAAACAGATATGGTTCATCCCAGTAATACATGTGGCAGTCACGGTAAAACTTTTTCTTTTGCACAGAGGAAAGGTCATAGGGAACTATACCGCTTGCTAGGTAATTTGTAATGTTTGCATACCATGGCACCTCCTCAAGGCTTGTGGCGAGTAGCTGCTCGTCTGGAAAGGTTTCCAGAATATCCTCTACCTCAACAGATTTTCCCGCTCCTTCTAGTCGAAATAAGTGATCAGCGACTTGGTTTTTCGTGCCCTTATGGTCACGAATCTCCAGGTCGAACTCTTGCAGTAGCAACACCCAACGAATCAGGCGCGGGTTGGAATCTTTCTTTTCAATCAGATACCTAAGGGCAACATGATCAGTATATACAATTACCTTAGAGCCAATCAGGTATGATCTGAACTTGTCGAATGTGAACACCACAACCAGCATCTCCTTTTTAGTCACAATGTAGTTCAGCTGGGCTCCACTCAACGTTCTACTTGCGTAGTAAATTGGGTGCATTATTTTGTCTTTCCACTTTCCTAGCACTGCTCCCACTGCGTAGTCACTGGCGTCACACATTAGTTCGAATGGTTGCTCCTAGTCGAGAGCAACAATGATGGGTGTTGTGGCTAGATTCTTTTTCAAATCCTCGAATGCTACCCTGCAATTATCAGAAAACACGAAAGGGTGATCTTTTTCTAACAACTTACACAAAGGGTTGGCAATTTTTGAGAAGTCTTTTATGAATCTCCGGTAGAAACCGGCATGCCTGAGGAAGCTCCTGATTTCTTTGACTGATGTGAGAGTTGGAAGCTTTGCTATCACATCAACTTTCGCATGATCCACCTCGATTCCCTTTCTTGATACCAGGTGTCCCAAGACTATACCCTCTTGTACCATGAAATGTCACTATTCCAAATTGAGTACAAGGTTTGTCTCGATACACCTTTTCAACACTCTGGTCAGATTTGTAAAGCACTCATCGAATGAGTTTCCCACCACTAAGAAATCATCAATGAACACCTCCATTATGTCTTCTATCATGTCGGTGAATATGGCCATCATGCACCTTTGGAATGTGGCGGGTGCATTGCATAGGCCAAAGGGCATCCTCCGGAAGGAAAAAAATCCCATATGGACATGTGAACGAGGTCTTCTCTCTATCCTCTGGTGCAATGGAGATTTGATTGTACCCCGAGTAACCATCCAGAAAGTAGAAGTGGGACCTTCCTGCTAGTCTGTCAAGCATCTGATCAATGAAGGGAAGTGGGAAGTGGTCTTTCCGGGTGGCCAGATTTAATTTCCTATAGTCCATACAAATTCTCCAGCCTGTGACGGTTCGTGTAGATATTGGCTCATTGTTATCATTTTTCACCACCGTCATACCACCCTTCTTAGGAACACATTGCACCGGGCTAACCCAGTTGCTGCCAGAGATGGGGAAAATAATTCCCGCATCTAACCACTTAATAATCTCCTTCTTCACCACTTCCTTCATATTGGGGTTCAGCCTTCTATGGTGTTCCCCGGAAGGTTTGTGCCCCTCTTCCAGCAGAATTTTATGCATACAATATGCTGGGCTGATCCCCTTAATGTCTGCCATGGTCCACCCAATGAAAGTCTTGCACTCTGTGAGTACCTGTAAAAGCTGTTGGGCCTGCACATCTAACAAACTAGATGAGATAATAATATGTAATGTGGAGTTAGGTCCTAGGAACGCATACTTGAGATGGGCGGGCAGTGGCTTCAACTCCAGCTTTGGTGGCTCTTCTATGGATGTCATGGCTAGAGGAGTTTCTCTTTTTTCTAAGTGTAGGGGCTCAAATTCAAGTGATCTCTTCCAAAAGCCTTTGCCCTCAAGAGCCAGCACCCATTCCTCCAATTCTTCCCCATTCACCTCTTCTAAATTCATAAGACAGGTAGCTAGAGGATCCTCAATAGTCAAGGTCTCATCATCCTCTTCCAAGATTACAACCACGACATCAATTAGAGAACAATTGGTGAATTCACTTGGTCTCCTCATAGATTTCTGCACGTTGAATGTTATTTCCTCATCATTTAACCTCATTTTGAGCTCTCTAGTTTTACAGTCAATTAGAGGTCGCCCCATGGCCAGGAACGGACTTCCCAAAATTATGGGAATTTATTCATCCACTCTACAATCCAGAATCACAAAATCTGCAGGGAACACAAATTTCCCTACCTGCACCAACACATCATCGAGAATACCTGAGGGCCTTTTCAAAGTTTTGTCGGCCAACTACAACAACATAGACGTTGGTCGAGATCTTCCAATCCCCAACCTCTTATAGATAGCCAAGGGAATAAGATTAATTCTAGCCCCAAAATCACAGAGTGCCTTGGCAAAGGCAAAGTTACCTATGGTGCAGGGAATTATGAAACTCCTTGGATCAGATAACTTTTCAGCAATTGGTGTAGTTACAACATCACTGCAGGTCTGAGTTAGAGTCACTGTGGCCAAGTCTTGGAAGTCAAATTTTTGGGACATCAAGTCCTTCATCATTTTAGCATAACCAGGCATCTCCTTCAAAGCATCAATCAAATGAATATTTACCTGAATTTGTTTCAACATTTCCAAGAACTTCTTATATTGCTCATCTTTTTGGTACTTGGCCATCCCCTGTGGGAATGGTGCTGGAGGTATCTTCTTCCCAGTGATATGGGCTTTCTCTTTGTCAGCTGATGATCGGCTCTCACCCTCGCTACTATTTAGAGTAGGAAGGCAAGGGTCGTGCAGCTTTTACCCGAAAGGTTAGGATCGAATCCTAAGGGAGTCAACAATTGGAGTGAGTGTCTATGTGAACTAGTAGAGCCTCGTGTTTCTAATTGCACTTCTTATGATAGGGTGATTTGAGCTATATTAAGTATTAGACAACTGTTAAATGCTACTAGATCAACTACTTTGTTTTGATGTTGTTTTCTTATAAGGATAGAGGTACTAGGGTCGCGACTTTCACCTAGGCGGATACTTAATGGATTTCAGTGTTCTAAGGTATGGATGTTGATTAGGGATACAGCTATAACAAATGCACGGATGTTCCCAGTCTATACCTCTCGGTATTTTGAGTGGCTTTGCCCTAATTGCCTCTCTCGAGGCCAATTGGGTGTCAATTAATCAAGCAATTAAGGTGCAAGTAGGGTATTACTCTCTCGAGGTTTAACCCGTTAATTAGGGCTCAAGTAGGGTTTTACCATTTCTGGGTTCAACCCAATTGATTGGGACTACCAATCTCTTGATAATGCCCTAATTCCTTGTTAGGCTAATTTTCTAGACTCAAATCCTCTTTCTCAAGAAGGACCCAAGTCATGGAAAGGTTAATTAGTGTTTGCAACCACTAATTATAGCAATAAGAACCCTAAATTAGCCCAAATAGAAAACACCCATAAACATCCAAACCCTAATTTTAGAAACCCATCAAATACCCACTCTAGGGTTGAGCCACAACCCTAGTTAATGGGTCTAGATACTCATAATCAAAGATAAATTCAATGAAAGAGATGAAATAGAACCCATATTAATGATTCTTAACAATAAACTCAAGGGTTCAATGTTAAAAATGGAAGAAATAAGCTAAAAGATGAAAAATTAGCTATTCACGTGCTCTCCCGTTCAGAAAATTCGAAGATTACAAAAGATCCTGATTTTTTTTGTTACAAAATAAGCTATTTATACTCAGCCGATAATCTGGACAAAAATGCCCCTGCGGGGCTACCGCGGTTCGCGGTGGATAATTGAAGCTTATGACCTGAGTCTTTGAAGGTGCTCTACCACGGACTACGGTAAATGGACCGCGACCGCGGTGAGTATGGGCCTTGAATCACTCTTCTCTGAATCTCTGGACCGCGGACCGCGATAATTGGACCGCGGACCGCGATAATTGGACCGCGGCCGCGATGAATGTGTCTTTGAATGAGGGTCTCAGAGTCTTACCACCGCGGTCCGCGAAGATTGGTTCGCGGCCGCGGTGGTTACTTGCTTGGAATGCCCCTCTAAATCTCACCACCGCGGTCTGCAAAGAATGGACCACGACCGCGGTGGATATGCTGCCTGCATGATTTTCTGAAGTTTACCACCGCGGTCGGCGGAGAATGGACCGCGACCGCGGTGGGCATTTGCCTTGGTCACTTTTGTTGTTCTTGGTACTTGTGCCAGATTCACTCATGTTTTGAGCATATTCTTGACTGAAAGTCATCATTTCTAGTTCAATCCTGCAACAAGCACAACATATAAGCTTTCGGGGCTACTTTGTGTATAAATATAACCAAAACCTATGCATAGAAAGGCGGAAAACAAGGTAAAAATCCTAGTTATCAACTCCACCAAACTTAAGCTTTTGCTTGTCCTCGAGCAGACAAAATAAGCCCCACCCCTATGATTGATTCCAAGAAATTCTGGCTGTCCTAAAGTAACCTCAATTAGCATCAATTGGGACTAACAATAGCCCTCAATGCAAATGAATCATTAACAATGTTTGAACATTTTAAAACCATGGTTTCAAGTGCGATACAAGAGCTTCAAGAGTTGATATGATTCATCAATGAAACTCTAACTACCACCTTGGTCAGTGTGGATCCCAAACTCATACTCCGCGGCTCTCCCTAATCACCTCACTTTTAGAATAGTAACGCTCAGAACGAGGAATATGGGAATTCGCTCATCTTTCATCAAGGAAAAAGTCTAAAGCCCGGCTCAAAGTACCATATGTTTTCCCCTCATGTAAATCACCACTAATATAAGTTTCATTCAACTCGAGATCATACAGGGCTTTTGCGGATACTTAATGAAGGCTTTTGGTCAATGGTAGGAAGTATTTGGTCAGAGTGGGCTCTGTCTTTCCTTAAGCACTTCATTTTTTTGTTCTCACATTCTTTTGACTCATTGAGTCATTTTAACTCTTTTGTAGGGTTGGAGAGACGTACTGCCACACCTTTTTGTTCATTCATGACACTTTTCTCCTTTTTAGGCATTCCACACCTTTTGTCACAATTCTTTCATCAATTCCCTTTATTTCTTCTATTTGTTCATTCATTTTGTGCACTATTTGTTCTTCTTTTTCATTGTCTTTCCTTTTTCTTTCTTTTGTGCCTTCTTTTTCACTTTTGTTGCATCACTCATCTCTCCCCCAAACTAATGCTTTTTTCCTGGTGCTAAGGAAGATCGGGTGCCAAGAGAGGGTAAAATTGGGCAAAGGCTTGTAGCATGGTTTTCGAAAGACAGGGCTTAAGGCTCAAAAGGGTTGACTAGGGAATTCATTTTTGGTAGGTCATGGAAATGTTCAAAATGCAATTCGGATCAAGGAGGGCCTATAGTCACTTCTCAAGTCAAACTACACTTAGGATTTCGCCTAGACAAATGTTCAGGGCAAGTTCTAGACTAGTGGCACGGGACTTGGACGTGCAATTTCGAATTCTCACCACTCAAGCTTTGGGATTGTTACAGAAATAGAGTCGAGAGCCCACAACGACCTTAGTCGTGCTTTGAGTAACACAATGGTCCCGAAGAACCACTTGATGACTATCTGCCAACACAAGAGTCTCAAGATCATAATTATCACCATCCTAAACACAATGGGTTGTCTTTGACCATGGGATCAAAGGAAAATGTGTTAGGCCCAAGTGAAGCTTTTCTTGAGGCACCTTTTATTCACTAACTAGAAAAACGAAAATTAGAAGAAAAACAAAAACAAAAAGGGAAAACAGACTCAAATCCTTAAGAAGGTTGTCACACCATCCATCCTTGGGAAGAGCCACCCGGTTCACACAAATTCCACCTTTGGAAATAACTGTGGCGTTAAGAAAACCAAAGGCTTATTGCACGCGCGAAATTCAAAACAAGAAGCTATGAAACAAAAATAAAAAGCTATAAAATGGAAGAGTGCATAAAGTAAAATGCGTGGGATAGAATAAATATGTACATAAGGGGAATTAGTCGAATATACATAAAGGGATGAATATATACAATGAAAAGTAACTTTATACATACCAAAAAGTAAAAAGTCATAAAAGTACTGGACTAGTAAACTAATTTACATGCCAAAATAGAAACTAAAGCATAATAAAAGAAAAATGTCTGAATTATACAACCCATAACATCCAATCAAAAATACCTATAGGGCCACTCCCCCAACTAAAAGTAAGCATTGTCCTCAATGCTATATAACCAAAGGTAGCTCAACAAAAAGTATTGGAGAGATATAGAGAGTAAAGTAAACTCCCTATTGGCCCTCGGCCTGTGGTGGTCCCTCTGACTGTGACTGAGATGGAGCTGGGTCTGCCTGTGGCTGTGACTGAGATAGAGCTGGGTCTGCCGGTGCCTGCGGTGGTCCCCCAGTGGTCTGTGCCTCCTGGCCCTGGGGCTGAGTCTGCTCCGCAGCCTGAGTCTGTACTGGAGGGTCTTCCAGAACTAGTCGAATGCCCTCTGTGCGGGGCAAGACCCTCCTCCTCTTTTCTAGCCTATCGGGCTCTAGCTCCTGCTCTGGTTGTTGCCCTGTCTGGGCTGAAGGGATCCTGGAGTAGCAAGTCTAGCGGGATCTGATCCCCCTTCAGCTTCTCCACCTCTTTTCGCAGCTCTGCCACTAACTCCTTTGAAGCACGGGTGTGCCTCATCTTCCTTGTCTCCTTTGCCATCTTCTTCAATGCAGTCCCATGTGATCCCACTACATCCAAAATCTTCTTCTGGTTTTCCAGAATTCCCTTTAGTGCGTCCGTAACGGACTGTGGAACCTGTGGTGGTGGAGGGGGGGTCAGGGTTGCCACTGCCGTAGAAATCACAGACAGCTTTGAAGTCGCTGCCTGCATCCGATTGTTGATACTGGTCAGTGTCTGATTGAGCCTGTGGGCTGTTAGGGGATAAGCCCTCAATGAAGGAATGGCTGGACCGGCTGAGGTAGAGGGGCCTGGTGCATCCTCTGGAATGTCTAGCTGAGGCTGAGATGACTCCACCACCACCGCTGGCTCTTCAGACTGGCCAGTGGAGGCAACAGACTTACCCTTGAACTTCCTTTTGGGGTTGTACTCATCTAGAAAATCATACCAAGAGAAGTCTTCTTTGGGATTGACTTTTGTATCAAAGTGTTTCTTGTCCACCTCCTGGTCCTCAAAATACATGGTAAGGAAGTTCGGAAAAGGGTAAGATTTATCACCTTCATTTACCACTCTATTGATGACGTTGGACATGATATTCCCAACATTGATCGGGAACCCAGCCATAATGGAAGCAATGAGCACAACTCGACTGAGGGGCATGGTGTTCTCATGAAAAGTTGGGTCCAACCTGTTGCACACAAAGGTTGCCCGTCCCTTGTCTTCAAAGCTCAGGGTCTTCCGGTAGATAGTCTTTTCAGCTGGTAACCACTCAGAGTCTCACCAGGCCTGGCTAAGTGCAAAGCCAGTCAATTTCGGGCTGCATCCTTCTCTGCTTGCTTCTCCTGATATAGGGAGTCATCCACATTGTCCATTTCCAGATAATTGTTCAGTGCCTCACCATCAATGGGTATCGTGAGATTCCGCACCATCGAAGACTTGGAGTCTTTTTGCAGAAATGACAAGTTAGTGTAGAACTCCTTGACTAGGTGCTCATTGGCATCCGGAAGGTAAGCAGAAAAATAGTCCTAGCCTTTTCTTTCTAAGAATTGCCTCTTCACCTCTGGGTGGTGGGGAAACAAGTCCTTGATTGTGAACTTGCACTCCAAAATGAGTGATCTTGAGCCCCACAAATCCCGGAACTGATGGAAAGCCACTTCCCTTACAAATCTCTTCTGCCATGCATCTGGGTTCCTTGTACGTTCTAACCCCTCAACTTGGGGTTCACCCCCTTCATCATCACCAGAATGCTCCCCTGATAAGGAAGTTGTAGGTGAGGTAGAATCCGTGTGGCCACTCCCGGAGATTGAGCCCTCAGATGACTCAGAGTGTGTAGGTGCTTGGATAGGGGGAGAGTCTAATTGTTCATTGGTTAGCCAAAATCTTTCCGGGAAGTCTTCGACGTACTCTGGTATAGATTCTGACGAGGCTTCGGAAGGGACATAATCACTGTCCGAGTGGAAGCAACTTTGTCTAATGTCCGTATAGCTTTCCTTGTTCTTTTTATTCCTTCCCCGACCTTCGGAACAAGCTTTATCATTTTCTTGCCTCTCCCCCGGATGATTCACCCTTGCCCGTTGGTTTATGACCTCCGCCTCTTGATAGAACCATTGTCTGCAATATTGACACATTTAAAATATGGTTAGTACCCAAAGAGAAGTTGCACAGACATTAACAGACAAAACTTAGAAGCAGAACAGTTGCAGAGCAGCCACCGCGGACCGCAAAAAATGGACTGCGGACCGCGGTGGAGGACCCCATACCAACGTACTCTCTGAAACATAGCACTGCGGACCGCGAAAACTTGACCGCGGCCACGGTGAAGCAAGCTCTGAGAACCTATATCTGACTCTAGGGGACAGCGGACCGCAGTCAGACTAATAAGCTAGAGCTTTAACATTTTTCCATTTTCATGCTCAATTGTTCATTTAGTTAATCCCTACATGTTTAATCAGTGCAATTAGATTCCAAGGGTCTAAAAGAATCATTTTGAACTAACCCTAACATGGTTAAAAGCCTAGAAAAGAAAAATTATGAAACATAGAAGAAATATCTACCAATTACTGAAGAAAATAAAGAAATTAAGAAGTTAATTAATCACAATTACACTTACTAGATGCTTGGATGAGGATGTGATGAAGTGAAATGCAATTCAGAGATAAGATGAGTGAGACACAGTCAAAGGATGCTCTGTGAAGTGAAAGTGCGTAAAGTATAAACTGAAGCCCTAAAGGTCTATTTATAGAAGGCGAGCAGGGTTCCACACACTTACCCACCGCGGACCGCAAAATATTGACCGCGGTCCGCGGTCATGTACTGATGCTGAGCTTGTGAGGAGGACCTATCGGGGACCGCGAAACGTTGACCGCGGTCGCGGTGAGGTAGATTCAGAGAGACCCCATTTCAGTAATTGGAGTGAGTGTCTATGTGAACTAGTAGAGCCTCGTGTTTCTAATTGCACTTCTCATGATAGGGTGATTTGAGCTATATTAAGTATTAGACTACTGTAAATTGCTACTTAATCAACTACTTTGTTTTGATGTTGTTTTCTTATAAGGATAGAGGTACTAGGGTCGCGACTTTCACCTAGGCAGATACTTAATGGATTTCAGTGTTCTAAGGTATGGATGTTGATTAGGGATACAACTATAACCAATGCACGGATGTGCCCACTCTATACCTCTCGGTAGTTTGAGTGGATTTGCCCTAATTGCCTCTCTCGAGGCCAATTGGGTGTCAATTAATCAAGCAATTAAGGTGCAAGTAGGGTATTACTCTCTCGAGGTTTAACCCGTTAATTAGGGCTCAAGTAGGGTTTTACCATTTCTGGGTTCAACCTAATTGATTGGAACTACCAATCTCTTGATAATGCCCTAATTCCTTGTTAAGCTAATTTTCTAGACTTAAATCCTCTTTCTCAAGAAGGACCCAAGTCATGAAAAGGTTAATTAGTGTTTGCAACCACTAATTATAGCAATAAGAACCCTAAATTAGCCCAAATAGCAAACACCCATAAATATCCAAACCCTAATTTTAGAAACCCATCAAATACCCACTCTAGGGTTGAGCCACAACCCTAGCTAATGAGTCTAACTACTCATAACCAAAGATAAATTCAATGAAAGAGATGAAATACAACCCATATTAATGATTTTTAACAATAAACTCAAGGGTTCAATGTTAAAAATGCAAGAAATAAGCTAAAAGATGAAAAACTAGCTATTCACGTGCTCTGCTGTTCAGAAAATTTGAAGATTACAAAAGATCTTGAATTTTTTTACAAAATAAGCTATTTATACTCAGCCAAAAATCTGGACAAAAATGCCCATGCGGGGCTACCGCGGACCGCACAAAATCGACCGAGGTCCGCGGTGGATAGCTAAAGTTTATGACCTGAGTCTCTGAAGGTGCTCTACCACGGACCGCGGTAAATGGACCGCGACCGCGGTGAGTACGGGCCTAGAATCACTCTTCTCTGAATCTCTGGACCGCGGTAATTTGACTGGATCCACGAAGAATGTGGCTTTGAATGAGGGTCTCAGAGTCTTGCCACCGCGGTCCGCGAAGATTGGACCGCGACCGCGGTGGTTACTTTCTTGGAATGCCCCTCTAAATCTCACCACCGCGGTCCACGAAGAATGGACCGCGACTGCGGTGGGATATGCTGCCTGCATGCTTCTCTGAATTTTACCACCGCGGTCTGCGGAGAATGGACTACGACCGCGGTGGGCATTTGCCTTGGTCACTTTTGTTGTTCTTGGTACTTTTTCCAGATTCACTCCTGCTTTGAGCATATTCTTGACTGAATGTCATCATTTCTGGTTCAATCCTGCAACAAGCACAACATATAAGCTTTCGGGGCTACTTTGTGTATAAATATAACCAAAACCTAAGCATAAAAGGGCGGAAAACAAGGTAAAAATCCTATTTATCAGCCGATACCTTTACTACCAGTTCCTAGGCTGTCTCAGCTTCTTTCTCAGCCTCAATCTGTGTGTTGGGTTCTTCCTGGGTAGGCTGCACTATCACCTCGGTCAGTCTTGTTGAATCATCTAGTTCAATGGGAACTGGTACAAGTGTCTCAGCATGTCCGCTTTCTCGAGCCCTCTCTTACTCGTAGTCTAGCTCTCTGGCGTTACGTAGACTCACTGCCATCAGGTGCTTTGGGCGCTGATCTTTTGGATTTACCTGAGTGTCAGCAGGCAATGTCCCATGATGACGATTATTCGATGACATCGAGATCTGACCCATTTGCACTTCAATATTCTTTATGACTGACTCATGTGTCTAATTTTTCACTCATTTTTTCATTCGACCCAATAACCTGCTGCATCATTGCCTCGAGTCTAGAAAACCCATCTTCCTGTCTCTCATTATGTTGCTGTTGAGGTGGATGATAAACCTGCTGCTGATTCTGATTATTGTAACCCTGTGGCCTTTGATAAGGCGCCATATTACCGTGAGGTAGCATGGCTAATTCTGCTGGCCCCAATTCTGAGCACCCTATCTTTGTCCCTATAGTTGGACACATAGTTCATGTTCTCAAGATAGTGTTGGTGATCAACCTCAACATTCTACTGGCTACCAAGTAGCTGACTAATGCAAGATGTGAATAAGCCCCCATTGGTTGTATCAACTATGTGCACCCGCTGCTTCTGACCTGACTCTTCTACCTTTTTGGTGAGGATGCTCATTTGTGTCATTAATGTGGCCATATTTTCAGCAAGAGTGTTGGTTGGATCTAAAACAACTGAGTGTACCGCTGGAGTGATAGGTACATTTCTGGTTGTCCAACCCAAATTCTGTGCCATCTTGTCTAGAAGGGCTTGGATTTCTCTCCATGTTTTGCTAGAATGCTCCACCAGCTGAAGCATCAACATTAGCCTTCACGCTATCTGCCAGACCCATATAAAACCTCTGTCTCGGCATCTGCTCAGGAATACCATGGTGCGTACAAATAACCAACATCCCTTTGAATCGTTCCCATGTTTCTTGCAATGTTTCAGTTGGTTTTTTTCTGAAGCTCAAGATTTTGTCAATTTGCTGAGCAGTCTTGTTGGGTGGATGAAACTTGTTCACAAATTGCTTGACTAATTCCTCCCAAGTAGTGATGGAATTAATAAGGAGTGAATTTAGCCAAGTCTGGGCTGCTCCTATCACAGAGAATGGAAACAACAACAACTTTATTGCTTCCTGAGTCACGTTGTGTTGTCTTTGTGTTTTGCAGATTGACAGGAAGTTCTTCAAGTGTTGTTGATGATCTTCAATGTATGACCCCGAAAATAGTCCCTTGTTTTGCAAGAAGTGCAGCATGTTGTTTGTGATTTGAAATGATTCAGCCTGTATCTGCGGGACTACTATCGCTGTGGCCAAATTCTCTGTCGTGGGTTGTGCCCAGTCATATAGAGTAGCCTCTGGCACAAGAGGCGCCACTACCTGCGTATTTGGGTCTACCGCGTTATCCCCATTATTGTTTGTGTTGTTCACCAGCTCTGCCATGTTTGGTTCAGGTTGTTCAGTTGATTAATGTTGTTTGCTTTTTCAGTTGGCCTGATTCAAGGCCTTGAAAACTTTGGGGATCTGATAATGCTTCAAACACTTCACCAGTTCTCGATGAGTTTCTAGGCATGCACCTGTACAACCAAGTTAGCAAACGTTAAAATTTTGATGTATGGATTGAAAATGAATTAAATTGACTACACTAAGAATTTTTGTGTTTCTTTCAACTGTAATTGATAACACCGTTAATTCCCCGGCAATTGCGCCAAAATTTGATCATGCCCAACTATGCCTTATAGAAAGGACAAAGCGGTCGTTGCAAATATAATCCGGGAATTTAGCCCAGAGTCGAATCCCATAAGGAATTAACCTATCAATTACTTTTGTCAGACTCACTGAATTCGACGTAATCAACTTCCAAGATATTTTGAATAACAATTGTGTGTATTTCTACTAACTATAACGGAATGCAACTATTGAAACTAAGAGCTAACTATGAATGAGTTATAAATAATAAAGAGAAGGATCTAAGGTTGTGATTTCCCCTATTGATGGAATCCCTTCGTGTTATGTTTCATATAGATTTGCCTAATATTTTCTATCGATCATGAGCACTCTAACTACCGTAAATCTCTCCCGAGTAATTACGATAATTTACTAGCCGCACTCTCCCGAGTTACGCTAGCTGGCTTTTATTATAACTCACTTAGATCATACCCAAGGTTTCGTTATCCCTAATCCCACCATTAAACCCTCGGTTATTGATTCCTCATATAATTTAGGAGTGGTGTTGTTCAAAAACTACCAAAATATGCACTCTCTCCCGAGTAATACATACTAAATAGGCACTGCTAATTGAGGATCCTGTCAATTAACTACAACAAGAACGTAGTTGAACAAATAGAGATTAAACTGGGAAAACTATATTAACACAACAAGAAGTTCATCCTTCAATAGGTTCCATCAAAATCTTAGACTAAATAATTAGCTACTCATAATTGTTTTCATAATCACAACAACAAAATTCATCATGAATGATTGAAACAAAAGGAAGAAAGGTAGAACTCGATGCCGAATTATCCTCCTTGTCTGTTGCCTCTTATTGCCTTCAATAAAACTATAAAAACCTTGGTATCCTTTTTTTGGGCGAACTGGACCTCTTATAGGTTAAGTGGAATTGCCCATAAACTTCCAAAATTACCCCTAATATTACCGTGTTTCGGAGGGACTAGCGCGGCCGTGCTCGAACCGCGCATGGGCCGCGTTTATTGCATTCTACACTGTCCGCTGCTCCTGGACTAGCGCGATCGCGCTAATCGACTTTCACACTGCCCATCTTCTTCTGCTCTAGTGTGGTCGCGCTTGGCCCACACTAGTGTGGATCAGCTGTTTCTCTCTTTTTTTCTTCCTTCTTTCACACGCACTCAACTCCGAGGGGCTTTCCTTGCTTTAAATTAGCTTCGAACGCTGTCCTATGTCCTCATTATCATGACTTGCTCATGCAAAACATAAACTTCACAATTAGAGCCATTTTTTCAACATTTAACCTTTCTTGTAACAGTGAAGCATAGACAAGTTAGGGGGTAAATGGTTGCTAAACTACATGAATCTATCCTATTATCACCTTTGTATCCCCTCTTCAATGGAAATCAGGTCAAGCGTAGTTCAACTACATCATATGAAGATTGCAAGCAGCTTAAACATAGTATCTTTTGACTGCGTCTGAATTTATCGGCTTTGGCCAAATTTCTCCATCCATTTCTGCGAGTATGAGTTCTCTTCCTGTTAGTACCCTGTGAACCATATAAGGTCCTTGCCAGTTGGGTGAGAATTTTCCTTTGGCTTCATCCTGATGTGGAAAGATTCGTTTCAGCAGCAGCTGCCCTTGGTGTGAACTTTCTAGGTTTGAACCTTATGCTGAAAGCTCTGGACATTCTATTCTGATAAAGCTGACCATGACACACTACATTCATTCTTTTCCCATCTGTGAGGGCTACTTTCTCATTGCGGCTCCTTATCCATTCTGCATCACTGAGTTCAGCTTCTTGTATAATTCTCAAAGAAGGAATTTCTACCTCGACGGGGATGACTTCTTCAGTACCGTAGACCAATAGGTAAGGAGTTGCCCTAGTTGACGTGCAGACTGTGGTACGGTATCCCAATAAAGAAAATGGTAACTTCTCGTGCCACTCTTGTGATTCTCTACCATCTTCCTTAGTATCTTATTGATGTTCTTGTTGGCGGCTTCTACAACTACATTCATTTGGGGTCGGTATGCTGTTGAGTTTTTGTGCTTGATTTTGAAGGTTTCACACATGGCTTTCATTAGATCACTGTTGCGATTTGCAGCATTGTTAGTGATTATGGATTCTGGAACCCCATATCGACAAACAATATGATCCCTGACAAAATCTGCGACGCCTTTCTTGGTTACAGCTTTGTAAAATGCAACTTCAACCCACTTTGTGAAATAGTCGATGACCACTAAAATGAACATGTGACTGTTTGAAGCGGAAGGCTCGATTGGTCCAATGACATCCATCCCCCAGGAAGCAAAAGGCCAAGGTGCGCTGGTTGCATTAAGTTCATTTGGAGGTACCCGTATCATATTTGTGTGTATCTGGCACTGATGACATTTTTGGACATATCGGATACAGTATGTTTCCATAGTCATCCAAAAGTATTCGGCTCTGAGTATCTTCTTGGCTAGGACGAAACCAGTCATGTGTGGGCCGCATGTTCCGGCGTGTATCTCTTCAAGTAGTTTGGAGGCTTCTTTGGCGTCAACACACCGTAATAGACCTAGATCTGGAGTTCTTCTATATATAATTCCTCCGCTTTGGAAGAAGTTGTTTGACTACCTCCGAAGTGTGAGTTTCTGGGTGTGGACTTCTTGATCAGATAATATATGGCCTGCTCTTTTCTCCTTGTCTCATCATGTTGTCCCAAGACACAACAGAAAGCCCGATCTAGTACGGAAAGGTAGAGTAGTAGTGGTCTACCAGGTTCTAGCAGGACTAGGACTGGTGGTGTGTACAAGTATTCCTTGATTTTTTCAAAAGCATTCTTACAGTCTTCAGTCCAACTGGTGGCGGCATCCTTCTTCAGCATTTTTAAAATAGGCTCACATATTACAATTGATTAGTTTATGAAGAGGCTGATATAGTTGAGACGTCCCAAGAAACTCATCACGTCCTTCTTTGTCTTTGGCGGTGGTAAATCCTGGATAACCTTGACCTTTGATGGGTCTAACTCAATTCCTCGGCGGCTGACAATGAACCCTAATAATTTTCTGGCAGGAACTCTGAAGGCACATTTTGCGGGGTTAAGTTTCAGATTGTACCTTCGCAGCCGGTCAAAGAACTTTCTCAAATCTGCTATGCGATCTGTGGCCTTCTTGGATTTGATGATGGCATCATCCATATATACCTTTATCTCCTTGTGTATAATGTCATGGAAAATGGTTTTCACGGACTTCATTTAGGTGGCCTCAGTATTCTTTAGACCAAATGGCATCATTTTGTAATAGTACACTCCCCAGGCGAGATGAAAGTTGTTTTCTCTATGTCTTCTTCGTCCATGCAAATATGTGATAACCCGCGAAGCAATCTACAAAGGATTGGAGTTCATGTTTGGCGCAATTATCAATCAAAATGTATATATTTGGTAGTGGGCAATCATCTTTGGTACTCGCACTGTTTAAATCCTGATAGTCGACACACACCCTGACTCTCCCGTCTTTCTTCGGAACCGGCATAATGTTGGCCAACCAAGTTGGGTATTCAACTACCCTGAGGACCTTAGCTTTGATCTGCTTGGTGACTTCTTCCTTGATTTTTAGACTCATCTCTGGTTTGAACTTCCTGAGTTTCTACTTTAATGGTGGACACATTGGATTGGTAGGTAGCTTGTGAGCCACTATGGATGTGCTCAACCCAGTCATATCATCATACGACCATGCGAAAATGTCCTCATACTCTCTCAAGAAATGAGTGTACTCTTCCTTCTCTAATGGTGACAAGTGAACGCTTATGCGAGTTTCTTTGTCTGTTTCAGAATCTCCCAAGTTGACTATCTCAGTTTCGTCCAGATTGGGCTTAGGTTTGTTCTCAAAATTCTCAACTTCTTTGACCATTTCCTCTGGTATCACATCTTCTTCTTGTATCTTGTCTGAGTTACTATACTTATTTTGCGATGTCTCATTACATGTCACAGTCATTGGTTCATCAAGAAAAGGAATATTAATGGCCTGGACTCGTTGGGCCCTAGATGGTGTGGCAGTCCAGTTCTTGAGAACAGCTCCCTTCTCCATTGTCTGGATGATGAGGCTTTATTCCTCCTCATCCTCAACTATTACACTACAATCCATGTCTTCATCTTCTAGAAATAAATTCCTCAGACCAGCTAGAACCTCGTCTTCTTCGGATCCCTACATCATGTCAACTAGGTGGAAAGATTGGTTCAGATGCGGTATCGGCTGTTCAAGGTGGTAGTAAGGACCACGCCATGGTGGCGACCAGTTCTCATACTCATGCCAGGTGTATTGTTATCCCAGTCCAAAAGTCATGTCGTGATGTTTTAGCTGTATTGTCTTGGCAATACCTTGGAGATTCTTCCCGAGCCCTTTACCGGGTTCATACCCTGCCCACGCTAGTATGCTTTCTATTTTGCTGCTCCACCACTTGTCTTTCTCAATCGCATTGACGCGCTCGATGCCATGATAAGTCTCCTCACCTAATTTCCTTAATTTTTCCACGACCGGAACAATTTGGCTGGTATAAATGGGATTATTCACGTCTCCATGAATAATCACCTCTTGATGATTCCGTTCAAACTTCATAGCCTGGTGGAAACTAGAAGCCACAACCCAGAAACATGTATCCAAGGTCGTCCCAACAATAAGTTGTACGTGGCGGATATGTCGAGTACTTTGAATTCGACATCAAACCAAGTCGGGCCCATTTGTAAGCAAAGATTAGTTTCCCCGATCGTGGCCCTTTGAAACCCATCGAATGCCACCACGTTCACAGTTCCTGCTCGTATATCATGCAAACCTTTACCCAATATTTTCAAAGTTGTCAGTTGAAACATGTTGAGACTGGAACCTCCATCTATCAAAACCCTGGCAATGAATTTATCCTCGCATTGTACCGTAGTATGTGATAAGTTGGTATTTTACCAACTTATCTCCTCTTAATACTTAGTCATTTGTATAATTTTGTCGAGAAACTAAGGCATTTATTGAGGTTTATTGGCATATTTCAGGTGTCAAATGATTTAGAGGTGATGGTAAAGAAATTAAGTGGAAACAAGTCAAAAAAGGAGCTAAAATTGACAGTAGAAGTATGCCAAGTGATTTACCCTTCGCGAACGCGAAGGTTAAATGCGAACACGGAGCTTCAGAAGATAAAGCATCGCGAACACGGTGAACATAATCCGAATGCAAAGCACCAGAAACTGAATCCATCGCGAACGCGTAGAGACAACCGCGAACGCGAAGGTTGAAAAAGTATACCTTCGCAAACGCGGTGTTTAGGTCGCGAACGCATAGTATATTTTCTGTGCAGAACTGGGCAAAAATGAAATTTCATATTTCTAATCCCCAAACCATTTAATACACGACCAAGCAGTATCTTTGGAAATCTTTTGGCTTAGTTTCAGTCTTGAAGACTAGAGAAGAACAAGTTTTGAAGCTAGGGTTTGCACACACACTTGGATTTTGAAGATTTGAAGCTTGTGGCTAAGGATTTCTTACCCATTTATGTTTATTTATTTATTTCCTTGCTTTGTATTAAATATTTAAGTGTGTAGTATTTATTTCCAACACTCAAATCTTGTTTATGAAAATATTCTTGATTAAAGTATGGATTAGATACCTTGTTGTGCTTATGTATTGAATGATTTTGATTTATGTATGAAGTGAGTTATTGTTTCTTTAATTATTTTTGTTCTTTAATGTTTTTAAAGGGATTAGCTAACCCTAGGAATCGCCCATTAACTCCGAATTAATTTTAGCAAAGATAATTTGGGGTTGAGAAAGATTAATTAACAAGAACTTGAGGCTTTAACCCTCATTTTATTGATTCTACCTGGGAATAGGATTGAACTACTTGTAGCCATTTCCGGATGTGCTTAATCTCTTAATTGGGTTAGGAATAATTCAATTAGGAAGTCTTGTTAGTCATCGTAAGAAGCTAATTAAGAATTATTATCCGTGGCTAATTAACATAAACTCGCTCATATTTGTAAAATCATGAAACACATTGGATCGTTACTTGAGTGTAATTCCCGATGCATTCATACTTGTAGCCATTGATCATTTTACTTACTTTCTAGGTTAGTTTACATTTTTTCATTTAGATATAAATATTTTCTAAACAAAAATCTAAGTGTTTGGCATTGCACGATAAGTGATAATTTTCTTACATTCCTAATCGCCTATATATTGTTCTCCGTGGGATTCGACCCCAACCTAGTTGGGGTACTATATTTGACATCGATCGCTTACACTATTTTAAGGTGTAATTTGAGCGTATCAAATTTTGGCACCGTTGCCGGGGACCGAATTTGGCGTAATTTAGGTTGTTTGAGAAATAAGCGTAAGTGCTATGGTCCAAACTTGTGAATATATGTGTAATTATTTTTCTTTGCTTGGTCTATTTTTCTTGTTTGTTTCTTGTTTATTTTCTTGATTTTTGATTTAAAAAAATGGCATCACATAATGAAAATTGGTCGGATGGTAGTTGTTCATACTTTGATGACCCTTGTCCTTATTGTGGAGGACCACACTCGTGGCAAAATTATTTAAATTCTTCCGGGGGTGGATTTTGCGCACAATCTCAAACCCATGAGTGGAGTATTTGTGATAGGTGTGGTTGCCAAAATGGTCATTGGTATGATTGTGATTATTTGTCCGTCCCTTCCTCGATCCCCCGCTATGATGATTCTACTTTTTGTGATGAAAATTTTAGGGATGAGGAAGTGGAAAAAATTGAGCATGGCTGAAGTGGAGAGTTCAAGCTCATGTTGGAGTGCTTACTTGAAGAAGGAAACAAAGAGCAAAATACCTTGGAGGAGCTTTTGGAGAATAACCTCCAAATTGAATTGGCACTTTAAAGGTTGCACTCACAAATGGATGAAATGATTGAAGCCTTAAGGGTTTAAAAAGCCTCGGAAGTGAGTGATAGCCAAGAAACTTCCTTGGAGGTTGAAGAAAAATCCCTCCTTGGAACTTGATCAAAACCAAGAAGAACTCTCAAATGCTCAAAATGAGAGGATGATGCTCATGTTGGAGGCCATTCTTGAAAATGAGGAAAAGACTCGAGGACTTGAAACATGATGTGACTCAAAATGATGAACTTATCCGCACTTTGGAGGATCAAATGAAATCACTAATGGAGGCTCATTATGCCTCCCAATTTGAAAGTGTGGAAGGAAGCCAAGAAGAGTCCAATTCCGAGGAAGAAAGTGAGCTTTACTTTGAGGAATCAAGATTTGAACATCCGCCAACCGACTCCATGAGTATTATTGATGCCAAGAAAAATGTGGAATTAGAGTCAATCGGTGTAAATGAAAATTTGGTTGAAATTGACTCTAATCCGGGGGAAAAAGAGTATGTCAAAATTCGAAAAAAATTGCAAGTTGGAGGTTTGAAGTCACATTCCAAGCATTTTTCAACATTGGATTTGTGTGATGATATAGGAATTGAACTACACGAATCAATGAAAGATTGCGCGGAGGAAAGACTAATACCATACATCCTACAATTTGAGGGAACAAGAAAGCAAAATGACATTCCTCACATGAGAGACAAAAAGTGCAAAATGAAGAAATTAATGCTTTTCTCGGTCATCGACTTACCACCCCCTATCACGTGTGGTCAAAAGCTTGATTCCAAGCTAGGTGTATGGTTCATATCATCCAAGTGGCGAGAAAAGTGGTAAAGTTGACTTGCGTCGTGCCACGACATTAAATGCGGCGCTTGGTGGGAGGCAACCCATCATTTTAAAAATTTTTGGTCGTTTTTAGAATTTTCTTTTTTAGAATAGCTTAGTATATTATTTTGAACTAATCTGCCAAGTTTCACATTTTTCGGAGTTGTTTTGAACAGGTTGCATAATCCGGACATCCCAGACCAGTAGCTCTACTGCTGGAAAAGTGCAAAAAATAAACACCCTTCGCGTTCGCGACTGTTGACCGCGTTCGCGACCCTTAACAAAATTTTAAACTATGCGTTCGCGTGTACCACATCGCGTTCGCGTTTTTGAGTCAGGTCAACACTTCGCGTACGCGGCCTGTAACGACCTGACCGGTCATTTTGAGATCCAGCGCGTCGTTCAGTAGTTGGGAGTCATGAACAGCTTCATCGGGCATTGTGACTTGTGTGTATTGTCAGAGTTGAAATTCAGGAGGTTTGGAGTTAAATTTAAATGAAAATTCTCATTTCAAAAGCCTTAAGTTGAAGAAATTGAGTAAGACTGGAATCTTGAGTAAACGACCTCGGAATCAGGATCCGAAGGTTCATATGATGATTTCGTACTTGGGCGTATGTCCGGAACGAGTTTTGGATAAACCGGGAGTAGTTCAGCGCATATTGTGGAAAGTCAGTATTTTAAGGAAATTTCCTAAGTTTGACTTGAAGTACATTTCAATGATATTAATATCCGTTTGGGATTCCGATTCTGGGAATAGCTCCGTATGGTGATTCAGGAGTTGGGGGCGTGATCGGAAGTGAATTCGGATATCCGGAACTCAATTTAAGGTCATTTGGCTAAGGATAGAAAACTGAAGGTTTTTGAAGAATTCGACCGGAAATGGAAATTTTGATACCGGGGTCGGAATGCAATTCCTGAAGTTGGAGCAGGTCCGTAATGTCAAATATGACTTGCCTGCAAAATGTGAGGTCAATCGGACGTGGTTTGATAGGTTTNTTGTTTGATGTGATTTGAGGCCTCGACTAAGTCCGTGATATGTTTCCAGACTTGTTGGTACGTTCGGACGAGGTCCCGAGGGGCTCGGGTGAGTTTTGGGGTGGTTTCGGACTATTTCGAGGCCATTTATAACTTCTGTTTTTTGGCTACAGCAGTGTTCTACGCGATCGCAGGGAATTGGTCGCGATCGCGGTGAGTAAAATGTGAGAAACGGGCCAGTGAATCGCGATAGCGGAAAGCCTTTCGCGATCGTGTAGAGTAACTCTTCTGCTGCACTGACTCGACTTCGGAGGCTCATATATCTCAATCTATAAGGTAACTTGAGATGGTATAAAATGAAAGTTGTAGCCCTTTGTGTCTAGTTTTTAGAAAAATAAACCATTCATGATTTGGATTTGTGTACAAAGAGATATGGCAGTTACACTACAGGGTGTCCGGGATGTTTGAAGAAGAAGGTTGTGTTGCACATGGGCTGAATTTGAAAGATTATATCTAAAAATCTATAAGGAATTGGAAGCTAACCAACACATAAAAGTTGTAGATCTTTGAGTCTAGTTTTCAGAAAATTTAACCGTTTGTCATTTGGAGTTGTGTGCAAAACGTTATGTCTATTCTACTGGAGGCTGTCCGGGCAGGCTGGACAATTGTTCTCCGCGATCGCGAAGAGCAAATTTTGGGCTGGAAAATTGTTCTCCGCGATCGCGAAGCATTTTACGCGATCACGATGAGTAAATACCTGGGCAGTGTTGTTTTAAACCGGGATTTTGGTCATTTTCTTCATTTCTTCAAAGCCATGGGAGATTTTTGGAGAGCTTCAAGAGAGGAATTTCGTCATCTATGTTAAGGTAAGTTACTCCTACTCATTTCAAGTTAGATACAAGATTATTGCATGGATTAGAACATGGAAATTAGGGAAAATTTGAGGAAAATTTGGAAGAAACCTAGAATTTGGAAATTTGGATTTTAGCCACGAATTGAGCATGAATAATTGAGTAAAATGTGTAATTGAATTAGTAAAGCTTCGGGTAGGGATTTTCTTCAAGAATTTTCGAGGTCCGGGCACGTGGGCCTGAGGGCATTTTGGTCATTTCATTGAGCCAGGCTGAGGAACTTTGTGATTTGAATTGGTTATAACCTATTGAGTATATTTTCACTGAATTATCATTATTTGGATAGTTTGGGAGCGTTGCGCATCCATTTTAGTCGTCGTGGAGGCCTGGAGGCCGGTGATGGATCTTCGGAGTGAGGTGAGTCTCCTTTCTAACCTTGTAAGAGGCAACTGTCCCCATAGGTGTTCTACATGCTGTGTGTAATTGTTTGTGGGGGTTACGTACGCACCAAGTGACGAGAGTCCGTACGTAGCGGCTATTATTGTTATNTCGTGGAGGCTTGGAGGCCGGTGATGGATCTTCGGAGCGAGGTGAGTCTCCTTTCTAACCTTGTAAGAGGGAACTGTCCCCATAGGTGTTCTACATGCTGTGTGTAATTGTTTGTGGGGGTTACGTACGCACCAAGTGACGAGAGTCCGTACGTAGCGGCTATTATTGTTATGTCCGGGTAGTTAGGCCCCACATCATGCCTTGTGTTCTCCTTGTGATGAGCTGTATGTTATGAAGTCCTGCTATGTGTAGTTTTGCTCCTCTGAGATTTTGTGGAATTTAAAATAATATAAAAAGAATTGTTTTACGGAAATAAAATGAAAAGAATTATTTTACGGAAAATAACATGAAAAGAATTATTTTATGGAAAATAATATAAAAAGAATTGTTTTATGGAAAATAAAAAATAAAGAATTGTTTTACGGAAAATAAAATGAAAAGGACTGTTTTACGGAAAATAAAATGAAGAGAATTGTTTTACGGAAAGTAACATTAAAGGAATTGTTTTACGGAAAATAAGATAAAAAGAATTGTTTTACAGAAAGTAAATGAAATTGTGAAATATAAGGGAGCGGGCCGTACGCCACGACAGAATTGAAATGAAATTATGAAATATATGGGAGCAGGCCGTACGCCACGGCGGAATTGAAATAAAATTATGAAATATATGGGAAAGGGTCGTACGCCACGGCGGATTTGAAATGCAATTGTGAAATATAAGGGAGCGGGCCGTACGCCACGGCGGATTTGAAATGAAATTGTGAAATATAAGGGAGCGGGCCGTACGCCACGGCGGATTTGAAGAATTTGTGATTTTTGTTTCATTCGGTGGTCTTACTCTTGAAAGTGCTTTATTTTTTAAGTTCAGTAGCTTTCTCTGTTTTTAGTATATGTACTTGTTGCTTATTTCCCTAACATGCCTACTGTATTTCATCATATTTTATCACATGTTACTACTGTTGGACCCTATTGAGTATCGAGTCGACCTCTCGTCACTACTTCTTCGAGGTTAGGCGGGATACTCACTGGGTACATATATGTATATGTACTCATGCTACACTTTCTGTGCATTTTGTTGCACAGGTACCTTCATAGTTCAGCGATTGGTTTGGAGACTTGCTCGGGCTGCATTCGTCCGGAGGCGTTCCGCAGTTGACGGAGTCTCCTTCTTTCTATATCTTTACATTGTATCTCTATTTGTTTTGTCCCATTTATTTCTCAGACAAGAGTTGTATAATTGTATAAATTCTTAGAAACTACTCATGTACTTGTGTCGCCGGGTTCTGGGGATGTGTTGAGTCTTGTCTTATTGAGCTAAATGGAGTTCCTATCGTGTTTAATTTACAATAGTTTATTTATTTTATTATGAAAAGCAATAAAGGCAATGACTTCGAAATTTTTAAACAGGATGGTATTTCAACTGATCAAGGGGTTGGCTTGCCTGACAGTGGTGTCCGACGCCATCACAACCCATAGGTTTTGGGTCGTGACAACGTGGTATCAGAGCTCTAGGTTCCCCTAGTTTTCACGAGTCATGAGCAAGTCTAGTACAGTCTCNTTAAGGCTTATGCCTATGCTTCCTTCCTACTCAGTCTTACGCGTCGCGAAGCGTTCGTTATGAATCGGGAATTTGAGGAGTTGTGATGATGTTACGGATATGGTGCGTGAAGTCTTCCGTGCGTAGTCATTTGGGGTTGTTGTTGTTGCCATGCAAGAAGAATATTATGTTGCTTCAGTTCAGTGTTTGTGTTTTTGAGAACCTTGAGGTTGTGCTCAGATTTTTATGGTGTTTTCGATTGGTTATGGCGCGATGTTGATATAAGGATAGAACGTTTGCCCATGTGTTGGGGTGATGAACGGTTTGAATGGAGGCCGTAATTGAGAAGCATGCGATGAAGGAAGTCATGTGAGAAGTGTCAGGTAGCGGCTAAGTCTCTAAACGCCCGGCGTCAGAGACGGAGGTCGGGTAATTGCTTAAGGGAATGATTCCAACTAAGTAGGAAGTGGCAGTATAGTCTAAGAGTTCAGTGGTAAGGCGGTGGCCTGCCTTGAGGAGGAATTGCAGTAATTTGAGAAATTTTGCGGACAGGAA
>ML282633.1:0-19770 GCA_005239495.1 Nicotiana undulata | reverse complement strand
TAATAATAATAATAATAATAATAATAATAATAATAATAATAATAATAATAATAACGGAAAAGGGCCAAAACTGACCCTAGACTATTGGAGTTGGTACAATAATACCCTACGGCCATCTATTTTGCAAAAATTTCTCTCACCGTTATCTTATCGGCTCAAGATTGCCCTTACGACTAACAGTCCTATTAGGCAAAAAAAACTTAATTAATTTCCACGGGTCATCATCCCATTGGTCTAACTTCTAATTTAAAATAATAGAAAAGGGTCAAAACGCGGGTCTCAAGAAAATCTCCCCCCCCCCTCCCCCATCATGTGTGCGTTCATATTCTTCTTCTTCTCATCATTCTTTTGACCTTGCACTCTATTTGAATAATCACTACAAACACAATTTTATTTTCAGACAGCCAATTTTAAAAAAAATCCACCTAAATTAAAATAAACCCACCCACTTTTTAAGACCCATAAACAAAAATACTTTTTCCATGTCTATCCTCCTTTCTCTCCATCTTCTGTTTCTTTCTCCTCTTTCTTTCCAAAAATATTCCAACATATAGAACTATCATACACCCATTTTTTTTTCTAAGCAAGCAAAACTTTCTCTTATTGTTAATCACAATTCTCTTCCTATTTCTTTCTTTATTAAATGTGCACATCAATACTCCTATTTTTTTTTCATCACAGAAATACCATTCAATCATCAATTTTTCTTACTACACTTTACTGCTTGATACAATAAGCTCAATCAAGTGTTTATTACAGTCACATTCTAATAAGTCGTATCCTCTCATATTCTCAAGCACATGATCACAAATATTCCTCTTGATTTTACCGTCTCTTTTTTAAAAAAATTGGTTGTCTGAAAATAAAACTTTGTGTTTGTAGTGATTATTCAAATAGAGGGCAAGGTCAAAAGAATGATGAGAAGAAGAAGAACATGAACGCACACATTATTGGGGGGGGGGAGGGGGGGTGGAGGGGGGAGAGAGATTTTCTTGAGACGGGGGGCAGTTTTGACCCTTTTCCGTTATTTTAATTTAGAAGTTAGACCAATGGGATGATGACCCCTGAAAATTAATTAAGTATTTTTTTACCTAACAAGGTTGTTAATTGTAAGGGCAGTCTTGAGCTGATAAGATAACGGTGAGGGAAATTTTTGCAAAATAGGTGAACAATAGTCTAGGGGCAGTTTTGGCCCTTTTCCGTAATAATAATAATAATAAGGCAGAAGAGGAGAAATAGTCTAATTTAGAAGCAGTAAATTGCAAAAATAAATACCTAACCCCAGTGTCTTATCAATGTCAAGCTATCACCAATCCTTAGGAGAAATGTAAAACTATCGAATAACTTACACAGTCAGAGAAAAATACAGTAACACATATATTGATGCGGCGTGCGTCCCGATCCCACCAGACATTACAAAATCCTCCCTTATTCCTCCGTAACTAATACAATAAAAACAAATAATATATATATATATATATATATATATATATATATATATATATATATATATATATATATATATATATATATATATATGTTGCGATGTGCAATCTAATTCCATCATATGTCAATATCAATAGAATGATCCACCCTTATTACTCCATATCAATCCACCCGTGTTCCTCCTGTTGCAGCGTGCAACCCGATCCCACCATATAAACATATTCACCTTTTTCCTCCTCATCAATTCTCCCTTATTCCTCATGTTGCAGCGTGCAACCCGATCCCACCAATTCATAATAAATTAAACATAGAGTACAGAAGTTTCATAAAATTCACACAAGGCGCATAGGTACTCATCACTTCACGTATACGCCGCTCACATGATTTATCACATAACAAATAAGGCAAAGGTTCCTAAACCCTCAAGTCAAGGTTAGACACAACACTTACCTCGATCACAGGCCACTCACTGCTCAAGTATCGCTTTTTATCTAGATTCCACCTCCAACCCACTCGTATCTAGCCATAATTAACTTAATAACATCAAATATTGCTAAAGAAATCCGTTTCAATACATCAATTTCGATTTTCCAACATTTCCCCAAAAAGTCAAAAATCGACCTCGCGCCTGCTTGGTCAAAACTCGAGGTTTGGACAAAAATCCATTTACCTATTCACCCTCGAGCCCAAATATGTAATTAGTTACGGAATCCGGCCCCAAATCAAGGTCTAAATTCCCAAATTGTGAAACCCCCAATTCCCTTAAAATCCCTAATTTGTACCATGAAAGAACGAGATTTAGGACTAGGAATTTAATGGGTGATGAAGGAAATTGAAGGAAACGAGTTAAAGGGTACAAACCTATGATTTGGAATTGAATTCCCTCTTCAGAAAAATCGCCCTAGCTCAAGTGCTAGTGAAAGAGATATGAAATTTTGGAAGAAATCCCGTTTTTTGTTTGTTTTAAAATCACTGGACAAGCCTTCTTCACATTCGCGAAGCGACTGTCGCAGTCGCAAAAACCAGCGGCCCAAAGGCTTACACGTTCGTGATATGCTCTTCGCGTTCATGAAGGCTTACTCCCCTTCCCCCAGCCTACGCGTTTGCGAGCCAAGTGCCGCGTTCGTGAAAAGTATCGTTAGTTCCCCTCCCCCAAGTCCCTAAGCCATCCCGTTCGCTGGGAGACTGGTCGCATTTCGCGAAGGGTAACACCTCCAATGCTTCGCGTTCGCGTTCGCGATGAAATAAAAATTCCCTACAAACCTAGTTCTCCTTCACGATCGCGAGAGTGACTACACGATTGGGAAGAACAATGGATCATACACTAGATACAACTATTTACACCGGATTTTCCAAGTCCAAAACATCCTGTAGCCTATCCGAAACTCACCCGAGCCCTCGGGGCTCCAAACCAACCACGCACACAAGTCTAAAAATATCATACAGAATTGCTCGTGCAATCAAATTTCCAAAATAACACCTAAAACTACGAATTCAGCACCAAAACATATGAGATTCTCAAGAACACTTTAAAATTCCTATTTTCTCAACCGGAGGTCCAAATCATGTCAAATCAAATCTGTTTCTCACCAAATTTCGTAGATAAGGCATAAATATTATTTCGGACATGTACCGGGCTCTGGAACCAAAATACAGGCCCGATACCAACAAGATCAAACATTAAGCAAATTCTTAAAATCGTTAATTTTTCAGTCCTTCAATTTTCAAGAGCTAGGGAGTTCGAAATTCGATTTCGTCCCATATTTCACTACGGACCCACTGGGGCTGTCAAAACTGGGTCCGGGTTCGTTTACTCAAAACATTGATCGAAGTCAACTAAAATCAATTTTAAGGCCAAAATTATTATTTCATCAATTTTCCACATAAAAGCTTTTCGGAAACATGTCTGGATTGCGTATGCAAATCGAGAAGGATAAAAATGAAACTTTTAAGGCTATAGAGCGCAGAATTCAATTCAAAAATATAAGACGACCCTTTGGGTCATCAAACTCTTCAACTCCACCCGTGGTTGACGGTAGCAAACGCTATAATGTTAATTTTCGGCTAACGGCAGAAATTTCAAGCCTATTCTTCGACTCTAGAAGACTAAGGCCTCATTTGTTTGCACTTAATGTAGGTTTGAATCTTAATCATTCAGATCTCACACATTAAGTGCATTTGTTTTTTAAGTTTGAATCTTAATTGTTCAGATCTTAATTAGTAAGTGTGTTTATTTTTTTACTTCACAACCACTTAATGGGTCTGAATATGTATGTATGATTAAGATCTATAAAGGAGGATTTCACTAAGATGCTATCACATAATCATTATTAACTTCCGTCACCGCCTACCATTATTAACTACCATCATGCCACCACCACAAACCACACCACCTCCATCACCACCACCCGCCATTATTAATGTCACGACCCGAAATTCCACCTTCCGGCCGTGATGGCGTCTAACGTTGAACTTGCTACACAAGCCAACATTCCGGTTATTTCATTTATTTTTTTATTATTGACAATTGAAATAACGGTAATAAACTAGAACAGTTATAATGAAAAGTGTGGAAGATAAGAAATTCAACAACTTAAATAATAAAATTTACGAAATTTCCATAAACACACCCCAGAACTAGTATCACAATCTCACGGACAGTCTAAGATTTACTAAAAATAAAGGTCTGAAATAAATGTGTACAACTGTCTTGGAAATACATAAAAAGACAGAAAAGGAAAGGGATATTAGGTGACGCCAAGACATGTGGACGTCTGCAGGACTACCTCAGAGTCGACTGTAGACTGAAGGATACTCTCTCGATCAATGTCTACTGGGTCCGGCACCATAATCTGCACAACATAAAGAAGTGCAGATGTAGCATCAGTACAACCGACCCCATGTACTGTGTAAGTGCCGAGCCTAACCTCGGCGAAGTAGTGACGAGGCTAGGACACGACAATTGACGAATACCTGTGCATTTCAATAATGTAATAAAGAAGTAATGACAAGAAATAAACAGTTAAGCACAAAAATGGGGTTAACATGCTGGGGAAACGGGGCAACAATTCACTGAAATGACAGGACAATATAACAACTGAAATGTGTGAATAACAACAGGAATTTAGTAACTCTGAAAAAATAAATAAAAGAAACGGCACGGCATGTCCCCTCGTGCTATAACCTCACAAAACACTCAGCACAGAAAGTCCCCTCGTGCATAAATAAATAATCACTCGGCACAGAATTGTAACGACCCGGTCGGTCATTTTGAGAGTTAGCGCCCCGATCCCCTAATAACTTCTTCTCCCATATCTTATTATGTTAATGGAACTTGTCGGAGTGTTGAGTGGTGAAATTTGGAGTGATTTAGGACACATAGTCCTTTAATGTGAATTTCAGCTTTAGAAATTGAGCCGTAGCTAGATCTGTGTGAAGACGGATCCGGAATGGAATTCTATCGATTCTGTTAGCTCTGTTGAGTGATTTCGGGGTTAGGAGCGTGTTCGAATTGGGTTTTCGAGGTCGGATGTAGATTTAGGCTTGAATTGGCGAAAGTTAGAATTTCGGTGATTTCGGCCGATAGGTGAGATTTTTATATCGGACTCGGAATGGAATTCCGAAAAGCGACAGCAGGTCCGGAATGTCATTTATGACCTGTGTGCAAAATTTGAAGTCATTCGGACGAGTTTAGACGTGGTTCGGCATCGAATGTGAATTCTTGGAAATTCCTAAGTTCTTAGGCTTGAATCTATGCATAATTGAATATTTTGATGTTGTGGGATGTGTTTTTAAGGCTCGACCAAGTTTGGATATGGTATTGGGATCAATTGGTGGTTTTGGTTGAGGTTCCGGGGGGCCTCGGGGTTTTATTCGGATGCTTAACGGAAGAATTTGGAACTTGGCAAATTGCTGAACCAGGCTCCTTCTGGTGTTTTCGTACCTGCGAAGGTTACCCCGAAGGTGCGTTCACGCAGGTGCGAAGGGGATGGTCACAGACGTGATGGTAGTGGAGATTGTCATGTGGTCGCAGGTCCGACATGGGTCCCGCAGGCGCGACCAATCGACCGCAGGTTCGATCCCTGTGGACCAATCGACCGCCGGTGCGACCAATCCGAGACCTGGGCCCGAGGGGCGTTTTGGTCAAAATTTTCAAATTTTGCGTATTAGTTCTGAATTAATTAGTTAGTTTGAATTCTTGAAATGATATTTACATTATGCAATCGAATTGAATAGATTTGGGCCACCCGGAGTTGGATACTCGTGGCAAGAGCGTGATTATCGGTTGATTTGCACAGTCGAGGTAAGTGGCTTGCCTAACTCTATGTTGGGGATTTTTTCTTAGGTATTTTTAACTGATTTTCACTATAAAAACCTCGTGTACATGAGGTGACGGGTGCGTGCATGGTTATTTTTACTGGATTTCCTTCGTTCTTTTTAGGGCATACCTCATTTTCAATTCTATTATTACTGTTATTTGTTTAAACTGGGTAACAACTTACTATTTAAACATGTCAATCAATTTTACCTGATTTTCCACTCATTATTACTATTTGAACCTTGTTGAAGTATTTTACTCTATTTGCCTATTGTTTTTCCTAAACTATTGAATTACGATGTATCTGGTATACATCTTGCATTGCATATTTAAATTGGGGCTACGGACCAAGATCCGAGAGCTTTCCCCATGTACTGCATAGCATATTTAAATTGGGACTACAGACCGAGATCCGGGAGCTTTCCCCATGTACTGCACAACATATTTAAATTGGGACTACATACCGAGATCCGGGAGGTTTCCCCCTGTACTGCATTGCATATTTACGTTGGGACTACGGGCTGAGACCCGGGAGCTTTCCCCCTGTATTGCATTGCATGATTATCTATTAAGTTATATGGTGTGTTGAGTTGAGGGCTACTTTATATTATTCTTTCTAGCTTTACTTTAAATTTCCATTAATTATTTCCATTTATTTGCAACTGTTAAAGTATAACTGTTTTATTTGCAAACTAAGTAGAGCCTCAATCTGACCTCGTCACTACTTGACTGGGGTTAGTCTTGGCACTTACTGAGTACCGAATGTGGAGTACTCACGCCCTTCTGCGCATGTTTTCCCCATGTGCAGATCCAGGTACCAGTACGCAGTACCGAGGTTAGGAGCAGCAACAGCTTTTGGAGACCGTGAGGTATTTCTGCCGCGTCCGCAGAACCTTCCGAGTCCCCTTCCTTATTCTAGTATAGTCATAGTACTTAGACATAAATACTTTCCAGTTTCTTTGAATAGAGCTATAGTGTACAGCTTGTGACGTTGTTGATATTCCGGGTTTTGGGCAGAGTAAAGCTGTAAATGCCGAGCGGCATCGATTGTTAGCATGGTCTTATTTCAATTTCTCCTATTTCTACTTGTTATCTTTATCTATCCTTGATGATTAGGCTTACCTAGTCGTCTAGACTAGGTGCCGTCATGAGACCCAATCGGAGGGAGAATTGGGTCGTGACAAGAATGTTCCCTCATGCATAAATAAATAATTACTCGGCACGGAATGTCTCCTCGTGCATAAATAAATAATCACTCGGCACGGAATGTCCCCTCGTGCATAAATAAATAATCACTCGGTACAGAATGTCTCCTTGTGTATTAATAAATAACAACACGGCACGGAATGTCCGCTCGTGCATAAATAAATATAAAAGCAACAGATTAACAGGAAAATCAACAACAATAAACCTTAAATACACAGAAATTTTCAACAAGAATACTATCGCTCCGGCAAGGGACACAACTATAACCAATCTCACTCAGAGATACAACTTAACAAATAATCCTCAACCGAACGAATAATCAACAATATTCTAAATCATGAATTACCGTTAGGTACATAACTTCCAAAGTGACAATTACTTCATAACACGGAGAATATCAATAGAAATCACATATATCACAAAATTCGACTCACGGCATGCTTGACCACAACATATAGGTACTCTTCACCTCACCTATACGTTGGACATGGAATTATCACATAGCAAATAAGACTCAATACATATTCCCCCAAGCTAAGGTTAAGCCAAACACTTACCTCGACTCCAAGAATCCGAATCAAGCCTCTAGCACCGCTTTTCCTTTCGAACCCGACTCCGAATCAATTGTATCTAGACATAATTGACTCAATAACATCAATAATTTCTTAACAATTCAATTCCAAAGCTTAATTATAGAATTCTCAACATTCTTCCCAAAATTCCAAAAATCGACCCCGGACCTGCTTGGTCAAAACACAAGGTTCGGACCACAACCCGATCACCCATTTCTCCACGAGCCCGAATAATACAATTTGTTTTGAAATCCGACCCCAAAGCGAGGTCAAATTCCCAAATATTCAAAAAGCCCTAACTCTACCCAATTCTCTAATTTCTACCCTTTAATTCCATGATTTTAGGCCTAGAATCTAATAAATGTGGATGAAAATGGAAGGAAACAAGGTTAGGAGTACATACCTAAGAGGTTATGGTGAAAGAGTCCTTCAAAATTCGACCAAGGGGGTGTGGAGAAGAAGAAGATAGTATAAAAATGGAGGAACCCCGTAATGTGTATTCTGTTTTGGGCATTTTAAATAACTCGGCAAAAATGACCTTCGCGATTGCGACAGGTCCCCTGCGATCGCGGAGAGTACTGGGCTTAGACCTACGCGATTGCGAAGAATGGACTGTGATCGCAGAGCTTACCGACACAAACTATCTCGATCGTGGCTCAGGGTTGGCGTTCGCAGTGAACAAAGTAGTACCCAGCCCCCAGCCCACATTTGCACTATGCGTTCGCATGTGGCCCTTCGCGATCGCGTAGAGCACTGCCCCCAGGCTCCGCGATCGCGACCAAGGCCCTGCCTTTGCCTACGGATATTTACTCCCCTCCCCAACGGACTCATCGCGATCCCATGCAAAGCACCGCGATCGCAAAGAAGATACCATTGGACACCAGATTCTCCAGCAAACACCAGATTTTTCCCTAAGTTTTGCACTCCGACACCTACCCGAAACTCACCCGAGCCCTCGGGGCTCAAAACCAAACATACACACAATCTCAAAAAATATCCTACAGACTTGGTCGTGTAATTAAACCACTAAAATAACATCATAAACATCGAATTAAACCTCAAAATCTATAAAAAAATCCTCAAAACTTCTTAAACCTCAAATTTTCCATTTTTTTGTCCGAATCACGTCAAACTAAGTCTGTTTCTTACCAAAATTTATAGATAATACATATAAACCATATCAAACCTGTACCGGGCTCCGGAACCTCAATACGGACCTGGTTTCACATGTTTCACATCATTTTTCATTTTCAAAAACCTTTATATTTTTCAGAAAATAATTTTCTTTAAAAATTTATTTCTCGGGCTCGTGACCTCGGAATTCTATTTCGTACATAAGCCTAAGTCCCATATTTTTCTACGGACCCTCCAGGACCGTCAAATCAAGTGTTCGGATCCGTTTACCAAAATTGTTGACCAAAGTCAACTTTATTCTAATAATTATTATAAAAAATCATCATCTTATCAATTTTCCACATAAAGGCTTCCCGACTACTCGCCCGGACTGCGCACACACATTGAGGTGAGATACAAGAAGGCTTTCATGGTCTCGAAACACAGATTTAGCTAAAATTACGCGGGATGACCTTTTGGGTCATCACAATTAACTATCACCTCTCACCACTACCATCCTCAATAAGAATCGTCACCACTACCAATCACTACTAGCTACTAACATGAACCACCATCATCAACCAAAACTACCACCAACCACCGCCTCTAGTCGACATTCACCCGTTAGACATCACCACCAACAACTATCATATTTTAAAAACTATATATTTTATTGATAAAATATTAGATTAGTTAGTATTTCATTAGAATTTTACGTTTATTAATTTCAAAGAACGATAATTTTTATACATTCAAATGTTAAAAATCAAACAGTCATAATTATTTATATTCAGATCGCAATACACATCTTGATATATTAATATGTTATTGAAATTTAGATGTCTTAATCTTAATACACATCTTGATATTCAAATGTGCATTCAGATTCAGAAATCTTATTCTAAAAAAAAACAAATGAGGCCTAAGGCCTCATTTGTTAGCACTTAATGGAGGTCTGAATTTTAATCATTCAGATCTCAGACATTAAGTTTATTTATTTTTAAAGTCTGAATCTTAATTATTCAGATCTTAATCATTAAGTGTGTTTGGTTTTTTTACTTCACAACCACTTAATGGGTTTGAATAGGTCTGTACGATTAAGATCTATAACAGAGACTTAATTTCATTAAGATGCAATCACATATTCATTATTAACTGCCGTCACCGCCTACCATTATCAATTACCATCATGCCACCACCACCACCATACTCAACTACAACCACCACCACCACCACCCACACTACCTCCACCACTACCATGCCACCATCATCCTCAATCATAGTCGCCACTATTACCGATTATCACCACCCACTATCCTTACCACTCCGACCACCATATATATTTTCACCCACAATCAACACTCATCCACTTCAACCACCATAACCGATCATCTCATCACCATCAATAACCACAACCGACACTGCCCATTATTATAACCTACCACCACCCACCCACCACTTTTCTCAGTCACAACTACTACCACCACCCGCCATTATTAACTATCACCACCCACCACCACCATCCTCAATCATAATCGTCACGTCTACCAATCACTACTAGCTACTAGCATGAATCATCATCATCAACCAAAAATTATCTTTATTTGAAAAACTTTATATTTTATTGATAGAATATTAGATTAGTTAGTATTTCATTTGAATTTTATGTTTATTAATTATCAAATAAAGATAAATTTTATATATTCAGAAGTTAAAAATCAAACAATCTTAATTATTTCTATTCAGATCTTAATACACTTCTTAATATATTCAGATGTGTATTCAGATTCAGATGTCTTAACCTTAATACACATCTTGATATTCAGAAGTGTATTCAGATTCAAACGTCTTAATCTTAGAAAAAACAAATGAGGCCTAAGCCTCCTTTATAGATCTTAATCATATAGACCTATTCAGACCCATTAAGTGGTTGTGAAGTAAAAAAATAAACACACTTAATGATTATGATCTGAATAATTAAGATTCAAACTTAAAAAACAAACGCACTTAATGTCTGAGATCTGAATGATTAAGATTCAAACCTCCATTAAGTACAAACAAATGAGTCCTTAGTCTTCTATAGTCGAAAAATAGGCTTGAAATTTCTTCCATTAGTCGAAAATTGACATTCCAGCATTTGCTACCGTCAACCACAGGTGGAGTTGAAGAGTTTGATGACCCAAAGGGTCGTCTTATATTTTAGAATTGAATTTTGCGCTCTATTTCCTTTAAAAGTTTCATTTTTATCCTTCTCGATTTGCATGCGCAATCCAGACAGTGTAACGACCCGGCCGGTCATTTTGCGTTATCGGACCCCGCTTCCCTAAATGAGATTTATTTTGAATTTATAAGTATCACGCTATTTCAAACATGGGATAAGTAAATTTGTGAATGTGGGAGAGTAAGCATATCGGAAAAAAAAAAGAGTTTCGTCGAGGTTTGACATTTTGGAATAAAATACGGGCCAAGCTAAAATATCTGGTATTTATAGACTAGTACCATATAAGGTACCACATGACCATTAAAGTAAGGTATGTTAAAAGTGAGTAGTATTTTAAGTAATTTGTGGTTATTTTTAAATTACGCGGGTAATGGATTAATTATCGGGTAACGAAATATTACCCGGTTAACTAATAAGTGGGTAAAGATTAATAATCTCCACCCCACTTTCCACGTGGCAGCCAAGTCTTAATCAAAGTGTGACTCTTAAAGCGATAGAATTATGTGGCACAATGATTCAATGTGCTGGTTACACATTTCCCTTCATTCCTTATATATTGTAAATAATCATTACAATCTGAATCTATCCATTCTCACAATTAGAATGGTTAGCTATGAATTGATAAGTAAAAAGCCATTACAAATCAGAACATTAGCCGTTCTTCAAGCCTTCAACAGAACGTCTTTCAACCACAATCCAACAAATTAAAATCAAAGTGAGATTTTGCAATTATAATGGAGTACAGTGCAATCTTTTTCAAGAATATCATAAGGATTTTTTTCTACTTCGATCGAGTGTTATGTGTTTTTCACAAAGATGTGTATTAAAGGGATTGACAAGAGAATCAACTCAGTTTCGAGTCCTCGGGTGTAGAGTTCGGAGTTGCGGGCGCGTTCTTGGTCTAAGAGGTAGATTCGACACGAGGTGAGTCTCCTTTCTAATCTTGTAAGAGGGAATTGTCCCCATAGGTGTTCTACATGTTGTATGTAATTATTTGCGGGGGCTACGTACGTACCAAGTGACGAGAGTCCGTACGTAGCGGCTATTATTGTTGTGTCTGGGTAGCTAGCCCCCACATATTTCTTTCATGTGTGTTGAGTTTTCATAATTAATTAACCCGGTGGGATAGTATTTGATGGGTATTGAAATAATAGTTGAAGTTAAAGTTGAAAAAAAAAAAAAAAACTATTTAAGAATTGAAGTTGCTTGGACATAAATATTTCTTAATAGAAAATTACAATTTTATGAGTAAGTATTGTTGTTAAAATTTTCAAACCTCCAACTACAACAATCATACGTGATTAATTAAAGAATAATATGAAAGGAATTCTGTAATTATTTTTCTCTGAGATTCATGGAATTTAAATATTATGAAATGAATTGAGTTACGGGAAGTAATATGAAAGAAATTATTTATGAAAGGAAAAGAAATGACTTAGAAGTTTTGTACTCATGTAAGATATTATTGTTTCCCCGAGATTTCATAGGCTTGAATAATTGGAAAGAATTTGTTATGGAAAGTACATTTTAATACTTTATATGCGCATGTGACCGCCTCGCAATTTACTTTCCGCGAGCGGAGTGTGATTTTCCCCCACTCTCATGGGAGCGGGACAGTACGCCACGGCAGATTGATAAGTTCACTTTTGGGACGGGCTGATCGATCCTCGTCAGTGCACAGAGATGATTACTTAAGAAATGCACTTATGGGACGGGCCGGTCGATCCCCGGCAGTGCATGGACGAAGTTGTACAATAATATGATATGATTACATTGAAAGACGCACTTATGGTACGGGCTGTTCGATCCTCGGCAGTGCGCAAACATGACTATGGTAAGCATGCACTTTTGGGACAGGCCGATCGATCCTCGACAGTGCATAGCTATTTTCCTTATGACTCCGGCCGGTTGTCTTACTCTTGTGTGCGCATGACCATTTGGTACTGTTTTCCTGATTTATGATTAGACAGATGTTTTGGGGAAAAGAGAGAGTGGAAGTTGTCCTTGCTTTCAGTATTTATTTGGAAACTCTGTGTTTTCTTCATAATTGTTGTACATTGTTTACATGTCTACTGCTTTCCTTATATCATGTCTTATTCTATTATTGTTGGACCTTAGTAAATGTCAAGTCGACCTCTCGTCACTACTTCTTCGAGATTAGACGGGATACTCACTGGGTACATATATGTATATTTACTCATACTACACTTTCTGTGCATTTTGTTGCACAGGTACTTTTATAGTACAGTGATCGATTTGGGAACTTATACGGGCTGCATTCATCCAGAGGCGTTTCGCAGCTACCAGAGTCTCCCTTCTGTGTACTTACATTTTATATTTATTGCCTTTGTCCACTTTGTTTTTCGGACAAGCGTTGTATAATTGTATAAATTCTTAGAAATTGCTCATGGACTTGTGTCACCGGGTTCTGGGGATGTGTTGGTATTTCTTTTATTATATTAAAGATGATTTCCTGCCGTATTTGATTTACGAGAATTTTAAATTACTTGGTTATAAAATGTAAGAAATGCACGATTTCGAAAATGTTAAATAGGAAGGTGTTCCAACTGATTAATGGGTCGGCTTGCATGACAGTGGTGTCCGGCACCATCACAACCCATAGGTTTTAGGTCGTGACAACGTGGTAACAGAGCTTTAGGTTCCCGTAGATTTCACGAGTCATGAGCAAGTCTAGTAGAGTCTTGCGGATCGGTACAGAGAGGTCTGTACATATCTTCGAGAGGCTACAGGGCTGTTAGGAGTACTTTCCTTCTTGATTCCTCATCGTGCAATTTAATTCCCTTAAGGATTATGCCTATGTTTCTTCCTACTCAATCTTACGCGCCGCGAAGCGCTTGTTATGAATCGGGAATTTGAGGAGTTGTAATGGTGCTACAGATATGATGTGTGATGTTTCCGTACATAGTTGATTGGGTTGTATCTATCGCCCTGCAATAAGATATTATGTTATTCCAGCTCAGTAGCTGTGTGTCTGGGAGCCTTGGGACTATGCTCAGGATGTTAAGATGCTTACGGTCGGTTATCGCACGGCGTTGTTATGATGGTAAAATGCTTGCCCATATGTCGGGGTGATGAATGACTTGAACGGGAGGTCTTCTCAGGTCATGATCTTGAGATTTCAGTATTTTAGTTCCGGCGGAGGAAGGACAATTAGATTGTGAATACTCAAGTCTGGGGGATAATGTAATAAGACTTGGTGTTATCAAGCGAGGTGGAATTTTCATCTATGATGTTGTATCGCTGTTTTGATCGAATAGAGTGTGTTAAGTTCGCCGGTGTTTATAGTTATTCGGTTGCACTGGGTCAGAGTGTGATCTGCTGGTTGAAGGGATACAAGGAATGATATTTAATTAGGCGTCATTCGATGAAGGAAGACATATGAGAAGTATCAGGTGGCGGCTAAATCTCTAGATGCCAGGCATCAGAGACGGAAGTCGGGTAGTTGCTTAAAGGAATGAGTTTAACTAAGTGGGAGAGTGGCAGTGTAGCCTATGAGTTCAGTGGTAAGACGACTGCCTACCTTGAGGAGGAGTTGGAGTGGTTTGAGAATTTTAGTGGACAGGGATTAGGTCCCCGAGCTTAATCTGAAATGTTGGTTATCGGCGGAAGGTTGGATGCAACAGGGAAGAGTGGTTAGGGACGAGGAAGGATTCTATATGGCGGTGAATTTGAAGATGTTGTAGCACATTTAGTAGGTGTCCATGAGAAGCGAACGGATGGGTAAGGTTGGTGAATGAGAACAAGCTTAGGGTGAAGTATTGATGTTGTTATTGGCAAAGTTTCTCAAGGGATTCTAATGGCTATTCGGTAGGAGGACGAATATGTGAAGGATGTTAGAGAACTTGAGCATTTATGGGATGCTAGCAGGAGAATTTAGAAGAATTTGACAGATTGGTTGAGTAAGATTTTGTTAACAGAGGAGAAAGGATCTCAGCAGTGTCTAGAATGGTGTGAGAAGTAGCTTCGGGATAAGTGGGGGAGTTCCACCATCTGCAATTGGGTTGTAAGATTGTGTTCTCATGGGTTGCGGATTGTCGGCGTATTCGCAAGTTAGTACAGCTAAGGGACAGGGAGAAAAATGGTGATTTTTCATGGGATTTGATGAATGTGTGCAAAAGTTGGTCCTGTTGGACCAGGGTTAGGCTCTAGAAGATTCAGAATTTATGCTTAAGGAATAAGCAAGTTGTAAGGATGGTAACTCAGCCACGTGCTTCGTTGAGAGCATGTTCATGTGCTAGAAGGACCTTGGAGTTGATGGTATCGGGGGGCCAGCCAGAGTGGGTGACTCTTAGAAGAGGTCCTAGTAAACTCAAAAATTTGAGTATGCGGTGTATGGTGCTAATCGAGCAAAGGCACGCAGTTGTGTTCTGGTGCTCGTGTAGTGGTTGATACATTGTCCATATATTAGAAAACATGTCTGGCAGAGAATTTCCGGCGTTGGAACTGAGCTCGGAACTTGCTGCATACAAAGGAGGATATCTTAATATTTTATCAAGCTTATGCATTCAGCTGGGTTGTGGCCACACGGGCAGGTGCACGAGGTGTGCAGTAGTGATTCCAAATAACTCAAAAGCACTTCTTGGCACGTTCGAGCACGAACGTCTGTTTAAGTGGGGGAGAGTGTAACGACCCGACCGGTCATTTTGCGTTATCAGACCCCGCTTCCCTGAATGAGATTTATTTTGAATTTATAAGTATCACGCTATTTCAAACATGGGATAAGTAAATTTGTGAATGTGAGAGGGTAAGCATATCGAAAAAAATGAGTTTCGTCGAGGTTTGACATTTTGGAATAAAATACGGCCCAAGCTAAAATACCCGGTATTTATGGACTACTACCATATAAGGTACCACATGACCATTATAGTAAGGTATGTTAAAAGTGAGTAGTATTTTAAGTAATTTGTGGTTATTTTTAAATTACGCGGGTAATGGATTAATTATCGGGTAATGAAACATTACCCGGTTAACTAATAAGTGGGTAAAGATTAATAATCTCCACCCCACTTTCCACGTGGCAACCAAGTCTTAATCAAAGTGTGACTCTTAAAACCATAGAATTATGTGGCACAATGATTCAATGTGCTGGTTACACATTTCCCTTCATTCCTTATATATTGTAAATAATAATTACAATCTGAATCTATCCATTCTCACAATTAGAATGGTTAGCTATGAATTGATAAGTAAAAAGCCATTACAAATCAGAACATTAGCCGTTTTTCAAGCCTTCAACAGAACGTCTTTCAACCACAATCCAACAAATTAAAATCAAAGTGAGATTTTGCAATTATAATGGAGTACGGTGCAATCTTTTTCAAGAATATCATAAGAATTTTTTTCTACTTTGATCGAGTGTCACGTGTTTTTCACAAAGATGTGTACTAAAGGGATTGTCAAGAGAATCAACTCAGTTTCGAGTCCTCGGGTGTAGAGTTCGGAGTAGCGGGCGCGTTCTTGGTCTGAGAGGTAGATTCGACACGAGATGAGTCTCCTTTATAACCTTGTAAGAGGGAATTGTCCCCATAGGTGTTCTACATGTTGTATGTAATTGTTTGCGGAGGCTACATATGTACCAAGTGACGAGATTCCGTACGTAGCGGCTATTATTGTTATGTTCGGGTAGTTAGCCCCCACATATTTATTTCATGTGTGTTGAGTTTTCAGAATTAATTAACCCAGTGGGATAGTGTTTGATGGGGATTGAAATAATAGTTGAAGTTAAAGTTGAAAAAAAAAAAGAAAAACTATTTAAGAATTGAAGTTGCTTGGATATAAATTTTGCTTAATAGAAAATTATAATTTTATGAGTAAGTATTTTTGTTAAAATTTTCAAACCTCAACTACAACAATCATACGTGATTAATTAAAGAATAATATGAAAGGAATTCTGTAATTATTTTTCTCTGAGATTCATGGAATTTAAATATTATGAAATGAATTGACTTACGGGAAGTAATATGAAAGAAATTATTTATGAAAGGAAAAGAAATGACTTATAAGTTTTGTACTCATGTAAGATATTATTGTTTCCCCGAGATTTCATAGGCTTGAAAAATTGGAAAGAATTTGTTATGGAAAGTACATTTTAATACTTTATGTGCACATGTGACCGCCTCGCAATTTACTTTTCGCGAGCGGAGTGTGATTATCCCCACTCTCATGGGAGCGGGCCGTACGCCACGGCGGATTGATAAGTGCACTTTTGGGACGGGCCGATCGATCCTCGGCAGTGCACATAGATGATTACTTAAGAAATGCACTTATGAGATGGGCCGGTCGATCCCCGACAGTGCGNTCCTCGGCAGTGCATAGCTATTTTCCTTATGACTCCGGCCGGTTGTCTTACTCTTGTGTGCGCATGACTATTTGGTACTGTTTTCCTGATTTATGATTAGACATATGTTTTGGGGAAAAGAAAGAGTGGAAGTTGTCATTGCTTTCAGTATTTATTTAGAAACTCTGTGTTTTCTTCATAATTGTTGTACATTGTTTACATGTCTACTGCTTTCCTTATATCATGTCTTATTCTATTATTGTTGGACCTTAGTAAGTGTCAAGTCGACCTCTCGTCACTACTTCTTCGAGATTAGACGGGATACTCACTGGGTACATATATGTATATGTACTCATACTACACTTTCTGTGCATTTTGTTGCACATGTACTTTTATAGTACAGTGATCGATTTGGGGACTTATACGGGCTTCATTCATCCAGAGGCGTTCCGCAGCTGCCAGAGTCGCCCTTCTGTGTACTTACATTTTATATTTATTGCCTTTGTCCAATTTATTTTTCGGACAAGCGTTGTATAATTGTATAAATTCTTAGAAATTGCTCATGGACTTGTGTCACCGGGTTCTGGGGATGTGTTGGTATTTCTTTTATTATATTAAAGATGATTTCCTGCCGTATTTGATTTACAAGAATTTTAAATTACTTGGTTATAAAATGTAAGAAATGCACGATTTCGAAAATGTTAAACAGGAAAGTGTTCCAACTGATTAAGGGGTCGGCTTGCCTGACAGTGGTGTCCGGCACTATCACAACCCATAGATTTTGGGTCGTGACAGACATATTTTCGGAAAGCTTTTATGTGAAAAATTGATGAAATAATAATTTTGGCCTTAAAATTGATTTTAGTTGACTTCGATCAATCTTTTGAGAAAACGAACCCGAACATGAGTTTTGACAGCCCCAGTGGCTCCGTAGTGAAATATGGGATCGGAATCAAATTTCAAGTTCCCTAGCTCTTGAAAATTGAAAGACTGAAAAATTAACGATTTTAAGAATTTGCTTAATGTTTGATCTTGTTGGTATCGAGCTCGTATTTTTGTTCCGGAGCTCGGTACAGGTACGAAATAATACTTATACCTTATCTCCGGAATTTGGTGAGAATCAGATTTGATTTGACATGATTCGGACCTCCGATTGAGAAAATAGGAATTTTAAAGTGTTCTTGAGAATCTCATATGTTTTGGTGCTAAATTCGTAGTTTTAGCGATTTGATCGCTCGAGCAAGTCTGTATGATGTTTTTACACTTGTGTTCATGGTTGGTTTGGATCCCCGAGGGCTCGGGTGAGTTTCGGATAGGCTACGGGATGTTTTGGACTTGGGAAAATCTGGTGTATCATCCATTGTTCTTCGCAATCGTGTAGTGACTCTCGCGATCACGAAGGAGAACTAGGCTTGTAGGGGATTTGTTTTTTTCATTGTAAACGCGAAGCATTGGAGGTGTTACCCTTCGCGAAATGCGACCCGTCTCCCAGCGAACGCGATGGCTTAGGGACTTGGGGGGAGGGAAACTAACGATACTTTTCGCGAACGCGGCACTTGGCTCGCAAAAAGGGTAGGCTAGGGGGAGGGTAGTAAGCCTTCACGAATGCGAAGAGCATCTCACGAACGCGTAAGCGTTTGGGCCGCTGGTTTTCGCGACCGCGACAGGCCCTTCGCAAACGTGAAGAACGCTTGTCCAGTGATTTTAAAATAGACAAAAAACGAGATTTCTTCCCAAATTTCATATCTCTTTCAGTAGAACTTGAGCTAGGGCGATTTCTGAAGAGGGAACTCAACACCAAATCATAGGTTTGTACTCTTAACTCGTTTTCCTTCAATTTTCATCATCACACATTAAATTCCTAGTCTTAAATCTCGTTCTTTCATGGTACAAATTAGGGATTTTAAGGGAATTGGGGGTTTCACCATTTGGGAATTTAGACCTTGATTTGGGGCCGGATTCCGGAACTAATTACATATTTGGGATCGAGGGTGAATGGGTAAATGGATTTTGGTCCAAACCTTGAGTTTTGACCAAGCGAGCACGAGGTCCATATTGACTTTTTGGGGGAAATGTAAGAAAATCTAAATTGATATATTGAAACTGATTTCTTTAGCAATATTTGATGTTATTAAGTTAATTATGGCTAGATACGAGTGGGTTGGAGCTGGAATCTAGAGAAAAAGCGGTACTTGAGCAGCGAGTGGCATGTGGATCGAGGTAAGTGTTGTGTCTAACCTTGACTTAAGGGGTTTAGGAACCTTTGCCTTATTTTCTATGTGATAAATCATGTGAGCAGCTTATACGTGAGGTGACGAGTACCTATGCGCCTTGTGTGAATTTTATGAAACTTCTGTACTCTATGTCTAATTTATTATGATTCGGTGGGATCGTGTTGCACGCCGCAACATGAGTAATAAGGGAGGATTGATGAGGAGGAAAAAGGGTGAATATGTTTATATGGTGGGATCGGGTTGCACGCCGCAACAGGAGAAATAAGGGTGGATTGATATGGAGTAAATGGATCATTCTATTGATATTGACATATGATGGAATCGGGTTGCACATCGCAACATATATATATATATATATATAT
>ML282632.1:47602-97989 GCA_005239495.1 Nicotiana undulata | reverse complement strand
ATTTCAGCAATAAGAATACAACTTCTTTACATAGCTTTTAGCATATACACTCATACTCTTGGATTTAATATCCTGTTAGCATCGTTTTTCATAACGTGGTAGTGTGGTGGTCAACTAAAGACGGACAAGTATTACACTTCACACATCACATAATTCGGACGACCAGTTGCACATATTATAACAATACATGTACCGTATGCTCAAACACCACAAATGATTTTACAAGATTAAAGTTAGCCATACATACCTGGAGTCGAGTTTCCTTTTTCAACTTTAACCCACAACCACCGAACCGACTAGTACCATAATCTAGTTCACAATTAGACATAATCAACTCAGAATTTGAAGTCATGCATGCAATTCCGACTCTCTCAAGCATTTTGTCAAGCACTATGTGAACCCATTAGATTTCTGACCCTATCTTTGTGAAGTTTTCCCCAACCCACTCCCTCTTATTAGATTAGCACCATTATTAAACATGCATGCAAGGTCTTAGCTAATATTTCTAAGAATCAATCCAGGCCAACCCTCCCTTTGTTAAAAAAAAATCAGAAAATTAAATGAAAAGAAAGAAAAGGGGCTGGGAACCCTTACCTGCTAGCATGGGGAAGAAGGGGATTACTCGAATTGCCAGGCCTGAGAGACCTTGAAATTTACTTTGGTGGAAGGATCACTTCCTTTCTCAAGAACTCTCCTTTCCTTCTCTCTATTTGTTCAGAAAACTTGTTAAAATGAAAGGGGGGAGGGGTTAAATTAAACTAGGGTCGGGTATAAAAATTTAGAAAACTAAAAGACCATGTCAAATATGCGGTCAGGAATGTGATCGCATTCCTGACATGCGGTCCGCATATTGGACCGCATAATGGCCCCCAGGTGGGCCAAATTTTGAAAACATTCTGCCCGGGTATGCGACCACTATGCGGTCCGCATACACATTATGCGATCGCATTATGTGTCGCATACACGTTATGCGACCGCATTATGCGTCGCATAACACCCCTTAAATTGGGCAGCGATGTGCCCGTGTATGCGACCACTATGCGGTCCGCATACACATTATGCGATCGCATTATGTGTCGCATACACGTTATGCGACCGCATTATGCGTCGCATAACACCCCTTAAATTGGGCAGCGATGTGCCCGTGTATGCGACCACTATGCGGTCCGCATACACGTTATGCGATCGCATAGTGCGTCGCATAACCCCCAATTTCTGGAAAATTAAGTCCTTTCAAATCTGGGGTATTTTTACAAAAATTAAGGTTTGTTTCAAGAATTTCCACAGAGTTAACCCCTCGGGGACTTATTCGGGCATTATTTTAAGCAAGAAATTTTACGGGTCTTTACACATGTAATCTAAAGGAACACATAGCGTTTGATAAAATGCCCAAATTAGTTCAAGGCATGTTCATGATTACTAATTCTAAGATAAATATGTCGCATTGTGAACTAGATTGACGGTGCTAGACTGTTCGGTGAATTGTGATAGAAATTGAAGGGAATTCCGATTCGAGGTATGTATGGCTAACTTTAATCTTTGTGGAGTCACCTTGTTGGTGTTCAAGCATTCGGTATGAGTTCCTGGCTTATGCATATGTGAATTGATTGTTCTAATGTGTTGAGATGTAAGATTCTATTCTCTTATTGTCTTAGTTGATTGCTATGCCACCATGCCATATGAGATTGTGAAAAAGAGTGATTTCTGTTGTTTACTCTATTATGTGCAAAGCTTGATAAATGGTTAATACATTGGTATGAAAGGATGTATTGCCAAACGGAAGAAATGATAACGAATCCAATTGGTTGAATGTATATATGTGCTAAATGATGTGTAGTAAATAATGAAGGAAATGTGGGTTTAACTAATTGAGTTATATGTTGATGGCATACCGCGTTTGACTCACTGTTTGGTAAAGATTTCTTTGGCATTGATTTCATATGGTTATTTGGTTGTTACGAATGAATGTACTTGATGATGAGAATCTTTGTGATTGAATTGTTGGTTGATGTTGCTACAAATGATGGGAAGTAAATGTGGATTGATTTTATTAAGCTAAATGATTATGGCACACCGTGCATGACTTACTGTTTGGTAAAAACTATTGTGAACAAGTGATTGTTTGGTTGTTATGAAATTATACTCTTGATGATATGAAAATCCTTGTGATTGAATTATGGGTTGTTATTGTTGCTATGAAATGGGATTGTACGGTGGGATCGGGTTGCGCGCCGCAATAGGAGGAATAAGGGTGATATGTGAGAAGTAATAAGGGTGGAATGTGATTGTACGGTGGGATCGGGTTGCGCGCCGCAACCGAATGTAATAAGGCTGGAATGTGATTGTCCGGTGGGATCGGGTTGCGCGCCGCAACAGGAATAAATAAGGGTGGATTGTTGAGAAGGAATAAGGGTGGAATATGATTGTGTTGAAATAAGAATCTGTGAAAATCTCAATTGTGCTTTTCTGTATCTCTGTGAAGTAATTGTTTTGATTCTCTAACTGTCTCTTATCTGGATTAATTATTCCTAGGTCATTATCCACACAATCTTGCTGCTAGCTTTATCTGGATTAATTATTTCATTATCCTTTACTTGTTACATATTATTTGAATGTTATCTATTCTTTATTTGTTATATTTTTTTCTGCTATTGTTATGTATTCATTATATGTTCTGTGTACCTTCTATTTAGTATCCACTATTAGGTTGTCTTCATCAGACTAAACTCGGGTAGATTTGTGTTGAACTTTGACCATTCAAATACACATTTACATTTCCACATCCCTATAATCATTCCATCATCTGGACTTTACCATCCTTTTCAAAGATATGCCAATCTATCTTAGAACATCTTCCACTGATTTGATGTATTCTTCTCAATCTGACTTCACAATTTCACTAACTTCTGTCGTTTGAGAAAGATCCATGATCTACGCTACTATCTATCTTTCATTCAAAAGTTACTAGTCTCCACCCACTCTCCCAAGAATTCTCATTCATAATCACACTTCTTCTCAAGGAACAATCACTCAATCATGACAACCATAATAATATAAATTCACTAGTTGTCCCGAACAACATTTTGACATGATTCTTGCTTTGGCAAGATACGTAGGCAACCCTACATAAGTGTTCGGTCTCACAACTATTTCAAAATAATTTACTCAGTACTGAAAACTAGGGCAGTTCTTTTGGAACAGTGCTAAGATGCTCTCTACCTAGAAATTTTCGAGAGCGTCAGCCAAATTTCACCCACAAAAAAAATATCAAAATACCATACTGATCTAACGCCGATCCTCACTTGACTTAAATCCCAAAACACGGGATGCAAGTATTATATTCACAAATCTAACTATGGATCCATGGTGTTCACTCTCACTTTCTCAAATTCGATAATTTAATACAAGTCAACACATTTATCTTATTGGGGCAAGTTGTTGGCCAACCCTTGAGGAGTGTCTGGCTCGCACGACTTAGGCAAACGAAGAAGAAGCAAAGCCTCGAGTCAACACATATCGATTCCCCTTATTTAAATCTAAGAATTTTTCTTGGGTCGCATGATTGAAAATATCCTCTCTGGAACTTTCTTGAAATGCCAACATCAAGTTTCCTTCCACCACAAACTACATCACTGGCCACACGACCTAACTCTGTATCCTCTCAGTTTTGTAATACTATTTGAGAGGGACCCTAATTTATTCACCTCTGAATTTGCAGGTGCATCATCTTAGGACTTCACGAAGGAAAACGTGTGGCCTCATACTTAGTGGAACATCGACCAAACAATCAGGGAAGAATTTGTTTTGCAATCACATTTCTCAACTCCATCACTTTACATGACTTCGTTGCTCTAACAAATTTTCCAAAGTTTGATAGGAAAATGATTCTCAGTTATCAATTCGGGACGATCGTCAAATGGATCCCATGGACAGCCGAAATGTGCATCATCCTGGGACTGCATGGGAAATAACGTCCGACATCGGACTTTACAAAACATCAGTTGAACAATCAAGAGAGTATTAGTTATACAATCACACTTCTGAACTCCCTCGGTTTTCATGGCTTCTCTGCTTTCACACATTTCTATATTCTAATTGGATAATTTCCCGGTTAAAAAGTGAGGACGATCACCAAATGGTTCTTGTGGGCGACTGGAAGGCCGCAACAAAACATCCCTACAGTTAAATGGGAGACAACCACAACAACTATATTGCAAATGTTCAGGGAGCATCGAAGTAATCGTTCAAAAGTTCAACTAGGGCACATCTTCTGGCTGGATTTACTCTTCAAAGGATATCATACAACAACAGACATTACGAGGCATCACTCTGAGTTTTTCTATACCCTTGCATTTTGTACATACCTCTTATGCAATTAGTATTTTAATTTCAATTATTTAAATAATAGGAGAGTAAAAAGAAGTGTTGTGAACCATACATCTTATACTCCCTACCCTTCAAGAACTACAAGTACATAATTCTTGACCTTGTGTCAAGATACTTAGGCAACCTATCATGGGTCTGATTTTTTTCGTCCTTAGCTGGACGAATCAATCAAGCCTATCCACTTCAATCACAGTTGACCTAAGATATTTACAAAAAGATCCTTTTCATAAAACAAAATCAACAAATGTATATATAGTGTCCTTTATTGCTTACTTATAAGTCTTTCCTTGAGACGTCAAATTCAAAATCAAAAACGAATTTTAATTTATAAGTCTTCCTTGAAGAAGCTCAAAAATAAAAAAATACTTCTTTTCTATCACGACCCAAAATCCCTCCATAGGAGGCGTGATGGCACCTAGTCTCAAAAACTAAGTAAGCCTAACACTTATTGAATTAATAACAACTTTCAACCAATCAACTATGTCACATGAACCCGAAATTTCTATATAAACCAAACAATCCAAAGTAGATAGATAACATCCCAAAACTGGTAGTATAAGTCATAAGCTCTACTAAGTACAATACCAAATCTCTAAATACAAGTGTTCAAAACTAGAAATAAATGGTACAAAGTAAAACTCTAGAAGATGCCTCTGAGGCCTGCAAACGCGACGACAGGTATACCTTGAAGTCTCCGCCGCAACCCACAAACAACTAACTAATGACCAACACTCTCTGAGGTACCTGGATCTGCAAAACAATTGTGCAGCAAGCGTAGCATGAGTACACCACAACATTACAAAGTAAGTATCAAGACCAACCACAGTGGAGTAGTGACGAGGAACTATCAAGACACCTACTAGAAATAATAACATGTACAAGTATGAATATAAAACTAACATGGAACAATATAAAGCTAAACATGGGAAGAATAATGTTACAATACTTGCAATAAGAACTAACAATGATAATTAACAATAAGGAGCAAACAGGTAATAATGCCACAGAGTAAGCATAATACAGTTAAAGTCCTATGAAACCAAGCAGGGGAAAACAAGTAACAAACCAATAAAACAAATGCTTTCACACTAGGTTTATACAAGAATTTCACCGAGGTACCATACCTCATAATCACAATACGGGTCCCAAATAACGAACCCTAATGACTTGGCTTCTTGTACCCAAATTACAAATCACAACCGCATGGACAACTCATGTGCCAGTACCATAAATACATAATATCTGCACGGATAACTCACGTGCTAAGATAGTAAAATATCCCATATTCGCATGGACAACTCACGTCCTAACAATAATTATTTTGTATCCGCACGGACAACTCACGTGCTAACGGTTACAATACCTCATAACCACATGGATAACTTACATGACAATAGTGCAACTCACGCGCAGAAGGCAAGAATACAAGAATACATGTAATTGATCAAAAAACGTCAAGGTTAATATTCCAGGACTAACATAACTGACAAATTACAGTGTATGCTTGTGCAAATGTACTATCACAGCTCGAGTCAACAAGTAAGATAAGAGACAACAAATGACACATAGGAAACAACACAACAATACCGTAATATGCACGTCTCACAAAAGGTAGGCACATCACTACACAAAGATCATCAATAACAATTCCCGTAGGCCATCACAAATCATCGCCGACATAGCCCCCCCGCCCATCCTTGTCTCACCGCGTGCGCAACAATAAAGTAAATGCTTGCCTTGTCTCACTACACGCGTATATAATCATCCCACCTTGTCTCACCACATGTGCAAAGCCACATATATAGCCCACCTTATCACGCCACATGTGCAAATATCAACGCTAACAATAAGACAACTCAAATGCGAACACCCCGGCAATCCTCTCAACAATATCTCGTGTGCCAAAAACAAAACGATTCGCACCACATGTGGCCATATTGCACAACATATCTTCTAAACAATCCCAATACCACAACCACACATAGCCCTCGACTCTAAAATAGTAAGTACAACAACAACAACAACAACAACAACAACAACAAAAACAATATCACGGGGTGTATGGCAAGTAAATCAACACAAGAATTAAAAAATACTAAGAAATAGAAGAATGAGCTCACAATGAAAGACATAACAAGTAATAATGGTTTCAAATAAGAATAATTGAACAAGAAGATAGATAATGTGTAACAATGATATCAAATAAGAGTAAATCGACAATAGGATAAATAACATGTAACAATGATTTCAGATAAGGATAAGTCAGTAATGGAAGAAATAACAATAACTTCAATTAAGGATATTTAACTATGGAAAAGATAACATGGCAATAAAACAGGAATCAACTTCAATTAAGGCATATAAACGTATTGTCACGACCCAAAACCTATGGGTTGTGATGGCGCCGGACACCACTATCAGGCAAGCCGACCCCTTAATCAGTTCGAACACTTTCATGTTTAACATTTTGGAATCGGAGCTTCTTCTTGCTTTTTCATTATTAAATAAATAAATTTTGTAATTTAAATACGACAAGAAACCAACTTAATACAAAAAAAGAAATAACAAGACATCCCCAGAACCCGGTGCCACAAGTCCATGAGCAATTTCTAAGAATTTATACAATTATACAACGCTTCTCCGAAAAACAAATTGGACAAAGGCAATAAATATAAAATATACATATATGTACCCAGTGAGTATCCCGTCTAAACTCGAAGGAGTAGTGACGAGAGGTCGACTAGATACTCACTAAGGTCCAGCAATATAATATATGACGAGATATGGCTAAAGCAATAGGCATGTGAGACAGTAAACAACAAGTACATAGCAAATAAAGTAATCCAGCTAATAACTGAAAAAAATGAACAGCAAAGTACCAAAATCTCCTCTTAACCAATACCTGACAATCCAGTTATAAGTGACTTAGAACTCAAGTGATCATAGACAAACCAGGACAAGACAACCGGCCGGAGTCGTAAGGGTGGTCATAAGGACTGAGGTCATAATCTAACCCACGATCGCGCATCATACCTGTGACTCGTGTGCTGACTCGATAACAAGTGCGTATATATAAGTACATAGGTGTACCAACTCAACAGTGAACTCAATAGAACTGTGCCAATACCACGGATAGTCAACTGGGATTTAAATAATAATGTTTCACTTTTCCATATCACCTCAACAATAATGACAACTCATAACACATACAAAGGTACAAATAGGGCACATAGAGGCATGCTTGTGAGTCCTAAAGCTATCCGACATAGTAATATAGTCGCCACGTACGGACTCTCATCACTTGGTACGTACGTGGCCCCCACAACATTTATACATAGCAATAAGGAACCTATGTGGACATTTCCCCCTTACAAGGTTGGAAAGGAGACTCACCTCGCTCCGAAGTTCCATAATCGGCTTCAAAGCCCTTCCGACGACTCCAATAGATGCACAACGCCTCCAAACTAACCAAACAAAGACAAACCAATGAAAATATACTCTAATATTTTCTAAAAATTTAGATTATATAATTTTCCAACTCCGCTCAGTGAATTGACCAAAATGCCTTCGGGCCCACGTGCCCGGATTCTGAAATTTCTTGAAGATAATCTCTATCCGAGGCTTTACTAGTTCAATCACACAATTTACTCCAATATTCATGCTCAATTCGTGGCTAAAATCAATTTTTATCAATTCTAGGTTTCCTTGCAATTTCCCCACATTTTTTCCAATTTCTCATATCAAATCTATGTAATAAATCTTGTATTTAACTTTGAAATAAGTAGAAACAACTTACCTTTGATGCTTGATGAAATCCCTCTTGAAATGCTCTCCAAATCATCCAAGCCAAATGAAAGAAATGAAAGAAATGGCCAAAATTCGTGTTTAAAGAATCTGCCCGTGCTTCATCGAGTTGTACCTTGCACTTGTGTTGCACAGGTTGTATATCCTATTAAAATTTTCCCTTGTTGAATACCTTCTGTTTAAACACCCATAACTTCTTGTAGAAATATCTAAATAACAAACGGTTTGAATATTTAGAAACTAGACTAAAAGATCTTAAATTGGATAGGTTGTACACCATATAACTCTTTATACATTCCGAGATATGAGCTTCTAAAGTCGGCTCCACGCATCAGAAAATTCTGGCAAAGCTGCCCCACCAACCATCTTCAATCGGTCATAACTTTTTGCACAAAACTCCAAATGACAAATGGTTTAATGTTCTGAAAACTAGACTTCCAGATATACAACTTTCATATTTTCCAAAGCTGCAGATTCCTTATATATTATTATATATACGCTTCCAAAGTTAGCTCTTCGACGCACAATTTGTTGTCAAAAACAATGCAGCAGAAATTTTCTGCAATTTTTCCTTCTTTTTTGTCCGAATTTCATTCCGTTAACCTTCCGAAATCCACCCGAGGCCCTCGGGACCTTCACAAATTATACCAACATGTCCCAAAACATGATACAAACTTTCTCGAGGCCTCAAATCACATCAAACAACACCGAAATCTCGAATCGCACTAAAATTCAAACTTTATGAACTTTGAAATTTTAAACTTCTACATCTGATGCCGAAACCTATCAAATCACGTCCGGTTGACCCCAAATTTTGCACACAAGTCATATTCGTTGTTACGAACCTGCTCCAACTTTTGGAATTTGAATACGACCCCGATATCAAAAAGTTAAACTCTCGGTCAAACTTCTCAAAAACCTTCAAATTTCTATCTTTAGCCAAATGACTTCAAAATGACCTCCGGGCATCCGAATTCACTTCTGATCGCGCTCCCAACTCCAGAATCACCATACGGATCTATTCCGAGACTGGGAATCCCAAACAGAGATCAATATCATTGTAATACGCTTCAAGCCAAACTTAGAAAATTTCTTCAAAAATGCTAATTTCCACAATATACATCGAAATGCTCTCGGGTTATCCAAATCTCGATCCGGACATACGCCCAAGACCGAAATCATCATACAAACCTGCTGGAACATTCGGATTCTGATTCCGAGATCGTTTACTCAAAATTCTAGTCTTACTCAATTTCTTCAACTTAAGGCTTCTGAAATGAGAATTTTCCTTTCAATTTAACTTTGAACCTCCAGAATTTAAACTCTGACCATTCACACAAGTCACAATACCCGATATGAAGTTGTTCATGACTTCCAACCGCTGAACGACGCGCTAGAGCTCAAAACGACCGGTTGGGTCGTTACATTCTCCCCCACTTAAATAGACGTTCGTCCTCGAACGTGCCAAGAACTTCTCTTGAGATATCTGAATTCACTGACAAACACCTCGTGCACCTTCCCATGCTGACACATACCATTTGATCTGAAGATAACCTCCTTTATCCACATAGAAAATTCCGGACTCAATTCCAACACCTGAAATTCTCCGCCAGGCCTGCTCTGATTTGGGAATACCGTATCAATTACCACACGAGGCACCAGAACCCAACTGCGCACCTTCTCTTAATCGACACCATACACTGCATAGTCTATCTGTTGACCACCATGACGCATCCTGAACCTTAATAGCCAAAATTCTACGAATGTGATGCTCGCAATGCAATTTATAAGATATATACAAACATCCTGCTAATATGCTTCCGATACCACCACAATGGAGAAGATGCGTAGACATTCCTAACCAACTACAGAGTTAACTAATCATTGAAATCCTTTCTCTTGATTTAGATCAGCATCTCATTGCAGACCAAACAATGGTGATTGGCATGTAGTTTACTTCACAAAAATCTTATCACACGGATCCCGGATTTATAATTCTCGTCTCACCCAGTATGAACTGTTCAAATAGCAATTCCTCCCAGACATGACCAACAGCCACACACGATGCCATAATGCACCAATAGGCCACAACTTGAACATGATACATAGAAATGACTCAGGAAAGGACTACTCAACCCACGCAACCAATATAAACTCCCCCAAAATATAGGAAGTAAAACACAAGGAAAATAATTATAGGAGCCCTACTCAACATCACGCTGTTGCGGCGTGCAATCCGATCAAAATAACATACCCGTGGCGGCGTGCCACCCGATCCCATCATTACATTTACATAAAGAGATAAACACGAACATGAATTGCTCATTATTACAAATCACTGAATATCGGTCACAAGCACGCTAAGTGCATAATACCATTCTGGGGAGACTGATAGAGCCATATGCTACAAAACTCCAGCACGACTGAGGTGCGATATATAATCTGAATCTCAGGAGCCATCCTGCTCACATAACCTCGTCACTACGTGGAACCTCAACACATAAGAAATTATCAAGCAGTTTCACAACTCACATGGCACAATCATAATATCACATGAATTTGACGAAGACGGGACAACACCTGATATCCCAATACCCCTCCTTGAGGAGTGCCATACTTAAATGAACACCTCTGACTCGCATGAATCCCAAAATCTTTTTTAAATCAATTCACTCACTTCAAGCTGATTCTGCTCGCATTGAACTAGGCTGATAGCCTTACCTGGGTCAAAACAACCCGCTTCATTTTTCTTATACACACAAGGAGAACCATCATAGCCGAGATAAACACCCCACAATCCACAACCAACTGAGCCGAACGCCTTCCAGGCATAAATTCTCAATTAAGCAATATTACACTCCTTTATACTTGGTCTAATTCTTCAACCAATCAGGTGACTACATGCCACACTTATGTAATCTTCACGCGGTCATGCTCCCACGGCCTTCCACAAAAGGTAACAAGTATGCACATCCATACCACCGACCACCCTAAGGCTGTAAAACAATTCAAGGACCCGTAACCAGGATACAAAGCCTTTTTCACCAAACACCGAACTCAGATGACACTGAAGACAATATCAGTTTATTCTAATCATTTAAATCATTTGTTCTTTTTCCTCCGAACATCATGACATGCTTGTTAACACCGAACCACAAATCTCGATTCTTACGTCCAGTTTACATACTACTAACTGCACCTAACATGCCAATATGAACTAGTGCGGGAATTCCATCATAACTCCTGAACCAATATTAGGGTGAACACTCCATCATATAGAGCCTTTACTTACCTCAATTCCTGAGAACCATAACAACACACAAGTGAGCTCTCACAATCACAATACATGCAAATCCTTAAGTAGTGGTCAGAACCACCATAACCCTTCTGGGACCCGCCTACACCTCACAGGCCATAGCACTTGAATGCTTCCAACTGAAATCTATTATGATGGCCGACAAGCCCCACACACATCCGAACAAACCATACACATACGCAATAACATCGAAGGAACTTGATCACTGTCGAACAGGTGCCATTTCAACCATGGCTAACTAAATCCACCTTCCTTTTAATCATCTTCAATTACCCGGAGATAATAGCAGCTCCCTTCAACTCATAGCAACTCATCCCGCATTCTTCCCGAGTGACCCAGATTCACGAGACCGTGCTGCCTAAATCCCGCAGCCCGTCTCATCCCCCTCCAATGACCATCTCCACAATCCGGAGTCTATTCTCTTACTCCTTCCACACTATCCTGCATGCTGAAAGTAACATACAACGCTTCAATCATCTTTCCCTTCTCTCAGGAATTACGCTGCAAAAGCTCGATTCTTAATGATATTACTGCTTGAAACCTTTATACACCGCATCCCTAATCCTCTGAATTTACTAGGATCACTGCTGCGAGTCACCCACTCTGACTGGCCCCGAATACAATCAACTCCAAGGCTCTTCTAGCACCTGAACATCCTTTCAATGGAATACGTGACTGAGTCACTGCCCTTACAACTTGACGATATGCCGAAGAATCTGCAACCCTATGAGAACACGATCCTACAACCCAACTGCAGGAGGTGGGACTCCCTCACTTAGCCCGAAGCTACTCCTTACCTCACTCTAGACCCATGCTGGAATCCTTCCTCCCTTCCTAGCATGATCTTGCTCAACCAATCCGTCAGCCTTCCAAATTTTTCCTATTAGCATTCCCAAAATACCCAAAAATCCCTAGCATCATTCGCACATTCTGCCTCCTATCGAATCGCCGCTATGATTCCTTACAGAGAACTAACTAACCATACCACCGCTAACCTATACCCAGAAATACCCACTAACCTATTCCTAGGAATACCTGCTAACCTATACATAGAAATAACCCACCTGCAGAAATCACCAACTGACACCGTCCAACAATATTGCGTTACACACCCTCTACGACATCAATACCCCACCCTAAGCATGTTCTCATTCACCAACCTTGTCTGCCTGCCCGCTCATCCTGGACGTCTACTAACTGCTCCACCACATCTTCCGATCCACTACAACTATCAAATCACTCCAACTTTCCCTTAAGATAGGCAGCCGTCCTACCACTGACCTCATGCTATGCTGCCACTTTTCCACTGGTTAAGCTCTTTCCTTTAACCAACTACCGACTTCCGTTCCTTCCACCTGGCCTTTCAGGAATTTAGCTACCATCTGACCCAATGCAATATCATTTCCCGTAGATCTTAAACCCGCAGATCACCACAACTTCATACTCTTCAAAGATCATCTGCCTGGAGATGTCTTCACTAGAAGTAGCTATTATATTCTGAACCACCACACACCACGATCTCCGACATCCGTTCCTTCAATACTGCTTCACAACACTTTAACCCAATGCAACTGAAGAACCATAACACTGACGAACTTAACGCATCCCATTCGCTGAATGACGACAATATTACATCACGGGTGAGTATTCCACCTCACTCGAAACCATAAAGTCTTGCTACTTTATCAATCCCAACCGGACCTTTCATAGTCCAGATTCCTTTCCTTTGCCGGAACTAAAATACTAATATCTCAAAATCGCCCCTTGAGAAGACCTCCCTTCAAGCCATTCATCACCCCAACATACGGGCAATCATTCTATCAACATACCAACATCGCGCGATAACCAATCGAAAACACCATAACAATCTGAGCACAACCTCAAAGTTCTCAGAAACACATCCACTAAACTGAAGCAACATAATATTCTGACTGCAGGGCAACAACAACAGCCCCAAACGACTACGCACGAAAGACTTCACGCACCATATCTCTAGAACTATTTCAATTCCTCAAAGTCTCGAATCATAGCAAGAGCTTCGCGACGTATAAGATTGAGTATGAATAAACATAGGCATATGCCTTAATGGAATCAAATCGCACGATGAAGAATCAAGAAGGGAAGTACTCCTACAACCCTGTAGCCTCTCGAAGATAAGTACAGACGTCTACGTACCGATCCGCAAGACTCTACTAGACTTGCTCATGACTCGTGAAACCTAAGTGAACCTAGTGCTCTGATACCACGTTGTCACGACCCAAAACTTATGGGTTGTGATGGCGCCGGACATCACTGTCAGGCAAGCCGACCCATTAATCAGTTGGAACACTTTCCTGTTTAACATTTTAGAATCGAAGCCTCTTTTTGCTTTTTCATTATTAAATAAATAAATTTCGTAATTTAAATATGGAAAGAAACCAACTTAATGCAAAAAAAGAAATTCCAAGAAATCCCCAGAACCCGCTGACACAAGTCCATGAGCAATTTCTAAGAATTTATACAATAATACAACGCTTGTCCGAAAAATAAATTGGACAAAGGCAATAAATATAAAATGTAAGTACACAGAAGGGAGACTCCGACAGCTGTGGAACGCCTCTGGATGAATGCAGCCTGTATAAGTTCCCAAATTGATAATTGTACTATAAAGGTACCTGTGCAACAAAATGCACAGAAAGTGTAGTATGAGTACATATACATATATGTACCCAGTGAGTATCCCGTCTAAACTCGAAGGAGTAGTTATGAGAGGTCGACTAGATACTCACTAAGGTCCAGCAATATAATATATGACGAGATATGGCTAAAGCACCTTCTGTTAAACCACCCATAACTTCTTTTAGAAATATTTAAATAACAAAAGGTTTGAAGATTTAGAAACTAGACTAGAAGATCTTTAATTTGATAGGTTGTACACCATATAGGTCTTTATATATTCCGAGATATGAGCTTCTAAGTCGGCTCCACGCATCAGAAAATTCTGGCAAAATTGCCCCACCAGCCATCTTCAATCGGTCATAACATTTTCCACAAAACTCCAAATGACAAATGGTTTAATGTTCTGACAACTAGACTTCAAGATCTACAACCTTCATATTTTGCAAATTTTCAGATTCCTTATATATTATTATATATACGCTTCCAAAGTTAGCTCTTCCACGCACAATTTGCTGTCAAAAATATGCAGCAGAAATTTTCTGCAATTTTTCTTTCTTTTTTGTCCGAAATTCATTCCGTTAACCTTCCGAAATCCACCCGAGTCCCTCGGGACCTTAACCAATTTTTCCAACATGTCCCAAAACATGATACGAACTTTCTCGAGGCCTCAAATCACATCAAACAACGCCGAAATATCGAATAGCACTAAAATTCAAACTTTATGAACTTTGAAATTTCAAACTTCTACATTCGATGCCGAAACCTATCAAATCATGTATGATTGACCCCAAATTTTGCACAAAAGTCATATTCGACATTACGGACGTGCTACAACTTTCTAAATTGGAATCCGAACCCGATATCAAAATGTCAAACTCTTGGTCAAACTTCTCAAAAACCTTCAAATTTCTATCTTTAACCAAATGACTTCAAAATGACCTCCGGACATTCGAATTCACTTCCGATCAATCTTCCAACTCCAGAATCACCATACGGAGCTATTCCCAGAATCGGAACCCCAAACGGACATCAATATCATTGGAATGCGCTTCAAGCCAAACTTAGGAAATTTCTTAAAAAAAGTTGACTTTCACAATATACACCGAAACGCTCTCGGGTTATCCAAATCCCGATCAGGACATACGTCCAAGTCCGAAATCACCATACGAACCTGCTGGAACCTTCATATCCTGATTCCGAGGTCGTTTACTCAAAATTCCAGTCTTACTCAATTTCTTCAACTTAAGGCTTTTAAAATGAGAATTTTCCTTTCAATTTAACTCGAACCTCCTGAATTTCAACTCTGACCATACACACAAGTCACAATACCTGAAATGAAGTTGTTCATGACTTCCAACCGCTGAACGACGCACTAGAGCTCAAAACAACCGGTCGGGTCGTTACACGTATATTTGGAAATGAACCAATCAACTTCAAATAAAATATGTAAGGGTAAATTTTGCGATGGAGGATATAACATGATAAGACAACTTCATTTTAATGTACATAAGAACCTAAGAGTCTAATTCGGTCAAATTTCCATGTATAAATCGTGTACACACTCGTCACCTCATGTACACGTCTATCACGTAATTCAAATGGTGGAAACAAACCAATCCCTACGAGGTGGTTCCCCCCACAACGTTAGTCAAGATACTTACCTCAAAAGCGCCCAATAAATACTCTAAAATAGCTTTCCCTTTAAAATTCACCTCCTCAAATCTAACAAAAATTGACTTGATAACATCAAATAAGGAAAGAGAAATCAATTCAAATGATTAAAGCTATGATTTTTGCACTTTCAAATTATAGACAAAATTTCTCAAGATTTCACATTTGTTCTCATAATTTTGATGTTAAAACAAAGAGATAATCATGTAACATAGTTGGAAAATTGATAAAAATCACTAACCCAATGATTGTAGATTAAAATTCCTATTCAAAACCGCATCCTACTGAGTCTAGGGTTCAATTTTTTTAAAATGAGACCAAAATCCCATCCGTCGGCTTTTATGTCCAGTTGCAGGTGTCGCAATTGTGACCTGGGGTTCGACACTGAGAAACCTGCAAATGCTAAGATATTATCGCAAAAGCAAAGCACCTTCTCACCCATGTTGTTATCGCAAATGCGATGAATAGTTTGCGATTGCGAATATGGGACACTTCGCAAATGCGACCCTCAAGATCAGAAATGTGACCCAGCTCACCCAGGCCACCTCATTGCAAATGGAAACACTGGATTCGCAAATGCGAACCTATTATACCCCTATTCAAAACTCGCAATTTCGATCAATATCTTGCCAATGCGATACCAGAAGCACCCATGCAAAAACCAGGAATGTTAGAATCCTTCCAAAACTCTGATACGCGTCCGAAACTCACACGAGCCCTCGGGTATCCAATACAAAAATCATCACAAGTCAAAAAACATAGCACAAACTCACTCGCGCGGTCAAATCATCAAAATAACATATGAAACCATGAATCAGACCTCCCAAACACATGAAACTCAAGAACTTCTAAAACACAATTGCGCGCCCGATTCTTATCAAATAAATTGGGAATGACGCCAAACTTTGCAAACAAGTTCCAAATAATAAATTGTACCTATTCCATGTCCCGAAACAGAAATCCAAACTTATCTGAATTCTAGGATTTTAAATTGACAAGTTTCAGCAAAACAACACAATTCAACTTACGGAACTCTGAATTCGCCTCTAGGAATACGCCCAAGTCCAAAATCACGATATGAACCTATCGGAACAATCAAAACACCATTTTGAGGTCATTTTCACAAAAGTCAAACCCCGGTCAACATTTTCAACTTAAACCCACTAAGTGAGAATTACTCATCCAAATTCATTTCGAGACACCTTAAAATCAAATCCGACCATGCACACAAGTCATAATACACAATATGAAGCCACTCAAGTACTCGAACCACTTAACATAACTTTAAAGCTCAAAACGACCGGTTGGGTCGTTACATTCTTCCCTCTTAAACAAACGTTCGTCCTCGAACGTGCCAAGAGTCTTTCCCCAACTATAAAATCACTTATAAACTCACCATGCACATACTCATGGGTGCTACTACGTCACCCCAATCTACATAAGCCTGATAACATCATCCCCACCGAAGATTATTCCTTCCACTCATGCCGATAAGCCTTAGAATCAAACTTCCACATCTACCAAGTACCCTATTATCACACATACAATTGTAAAATCCTCAACTAGCTACAATAACTCATGCATAAAATCACAAGGTATAACCACACAATATAACATATCATGCATATGCCTATATCATTAACTCTGATCACAATATCTGCCCATTACCAAGCACGATTACGGCAACATGCTCATATCGACTAGAACCTTGTTTCAAACCTTCACAACGCTGAAAATAGTGCAAGAAACATGCAAAACTCACAGCTACTCAACCAATCAACAAGCTACATCGAATGCTACCCAGGCACATACATCGCAATCCAAACCTAACAAGCACAACTCGAATATGCCTGAATAGGGAAAGAGAAACACATGAGAGAACTATCAAACAAGTCTGACAGGAACAACCGCTATCAGTACCATATTATATATATATCTAGTGGCCCCGCTTGATGCAGTGATGTGGCTGACCTGGAGACTTAGGAGAGTTGCTTCTCTGTAGACGACCCGCAGCCTTTAGAGTCTCTTTCAGAGTAGTGTATTTTTCTGTTCTGTCCATATTGTATTCTGGACGGTTATTGCATTTCATTGGTTTTTCTTAGAAATTGCTCATGCACTTGTGACACCGGGTTGTGGGATGATTTTGGGTTGTATTTGTTAATTGAAGTGTTAAAACCTTATTAGTTACTCAGTAAATTTTATTTGATTTTTTTATATTGAAATGAAAAGTAACGATTTCAAAATACTAAAATGGGAATTTGATTTAACGATTTTGTGTTGGCTTGCTCGACAGTGGTGTCCGGCGCCATCACGACCTTACTGGACTTTGGGTCGTGACAACATGGTATCAGGGCACTAGGTTCCCTTAGGTCTCACGAGTCATGAGCATGTCTAGTAGAGTCTTGCGGATCGGTACGGAGACGTCTGTACTTATCTTCGAGAGGCTACAGGGATGTTAGGAGCACTTCCCTTCTTGATTCCTCATCGTGCAGTTTGATTTCTTTGAGGCTTATCGCTCCATTTTTTTTCCGTGCAATCTTATGCGATGTGAAGCGCTGGTCATAAATTGGGAGTTGAGGAGTTGTAATGGTACTTCGGATATGGTGCGGGATTTTCCTCCCTGCATAGTTGGTTGGGGCTATTGTCGTCGCCTTGCGGAAGGATATTTTGTCATTTCAGCTCGGCAGCTGCACTTCTGAGATCTTTAAGGATATGCGAAGATTGTTATGATGCTCATGAATGGTAATCGCACGGTGTTAATATGATGGTAGGATGCTTGCCCATATGTCTAGGAAATGAATGACTTGAAAGGAGGTCTTCTCAGAGCGTAATTCCGAGATTTTAGTATTTTAGTTTCGGCGGAGGAAAGGCAGTTGAACTATGCATGTTCAAATTTTGGTTGAAAGAGTAATGAGACTTGGTGTTTTCAAGTGTGGTGGAAATTTCATCTGCGACGTGGCGTCGTTGTCCTCGATTGAATGTGTTAAGTTCGCCGCAGTTATGACCTTTTGCATTTCGCCTTAGGGCAGGATATGGTGAGATAGTGTCAGGGAGCGGCCTTCATAAATCATGGTGTGCGGTGATTCAGGATTGGATCTCTGTTTCTAATGTTGGCGACTCGAGAAAGATGAACTTCGAAAAGGTTTAAAATGGTAGCGATCTATTGGTTCAAGTGATACAGAGGTAGGCATTCAGTGAAGGCAACAACTTGGCAACAAAGGATGTGGAAGGACAGGTGGGAGGTGTCTTGCTGTTATTAAACTTCTATAATGCCAAGTGTGAGAAGCAGGAGACGAGTAGTTGCTTAGAGGATGAGTTTGACCAATGTGGGAGAGAGGCGGATTAGCATATGGAGTTTGTTGTAGGATAACTACCCACCTTGAGAAAAGTTTAGAGTGATTTGGGAAATTTAGTGGACGGTGACTGGATCCACAAGCATAATTTGAAATATAGGCTATTATACGGTGACAGATTAGACGCAACAGAAAGCAGTTGCTTGACATGATGAAAGGATCTTGGTGAGTTCCAGAGTTGTGCAATAGGTGTCTCAAAGCTAAACGGGGAGGTACCACCGCCTACAATTACGTTGCATAGTTATCTACTTGTGAGATTTTGGGTTATCGGTGTATTTGCAAGTTAATACAGCTAAGTGAAAAGAACATAAGTGGTAAGTTAGGAAAAGGAATCGATAAAGGTGTGCTATAGTTGGCCTTATTGACTCATATTCAGGCTTCGCGAAGATTCAAGATTTATGCTTCGTACAGAGGTAATTTACAAGGGAAGTGATTCAGTTTGGTGCTTCATTGATATGGGTGTTCATGGGCCAGCAGAGCCTTGGAGTTGATTATATTCAGGACAAAGCCAGAGGGGGTGGTTCTCAACAATGGTCCTAATGAATTCGAAGGTTAAGAATGTGGTGTCTAAGGATTTCAAGCCCACGATATGGTTAAGAATCGAGCTTTCGCAGCGGAATTATGAGAAAGAGGAAATGGTTGGAGTGCCCTATGTTATCTTGGAGTGGTTGTAATTCAAAAGGGGCTTGGAGTGTTCTATGTTATCTTCAGCATGCAGAGTAGCATTTGGGTTCATAGAAGGTAGAAAATGACTTCGAGTTCATTGAAGGGTTATCAAAATGGGTATGCCAGTCGAAGATGAGACTGTGCGTGCAAGGAGAGCATGAAACGGTTCATGGGTTTGGAGACAAAGTAGTCTCTTGGAGTGGGGTCACTCAGGATGAGTGTGAGTTGAGTTGTTATGTGTTGACTGGAGTTGTCATTTTTTCTATGTCAAATTAAGGATAAGTAACTAGACATGGTGAATTAGTATATTAGTGGCAGTGAACAACTCCTTCAACGTGATTTGTTAAGCATGTGATTGGTGAAGGTGTGTGCGGGTGCCTAATGGCCGCCGTAATTGATTTTATTTTGAAGCATTCAAGTATTATGGCATGTTATGTGTAGGCGAATCCTGAAAGGATTATGGTGGTATAGACTATTACATGAGGATTTGCATGTTTTGTGATTTTGAGAATTCACTTGTCTGTTGTTATGGTTTTCGTGAAGTTAGTTAAGTAAAAGGTTTCTATATAATAAAGTGTTCACCCTAACAGTGGTCCGGGAGGTATGATGAAATCCTTGTGCTACCGCATATTAGCATGTTAGGTGCAGTGAGTGGTATGAAATTTGAAAGCAAGGATCAAGGTTGCAGTTCAGTGTGGACAAGGATGTCACGAGCTCGGATAACCAAGAAAAAAAAGAGATTTAAATGTTTTGAGTAATCTGGTGTTGACTTCAGCATCACCTGAGATCGGTGTTTGGTGAAAGAGGTTTTGCATCCTGGTTATGAGTTCTTGATTTGTTTTAAGGCATTAGTGTGGCCGGCTGTGTGGATGTGCAGACCTGTTACCTTGTGGTGAAAGTTGTGGGATCATGACCACGGGTAGATCGTATGAGTGTGACATGTAGACACTTAATGGATTGAAGATTCAGGCTGAGTATAAAAAGTGTAATATTGCTTAGTTGAAAATTTATGCCTGGAAGGCGTTCAGTTCATTTTTGTTGTAGATTGTGGGGTGTTTGTCCCAGCTATGATGGTTGTTCTTGCGTGTTATGAGAAGAAGTGGATTATTATGGACCCAGGTAAGGCTATCAGCCTAGTTCAGTGCGAGCAGAATTAGCTTGAAGTGTGTGAATGGATTTAAATAGGATTATAGGCTCCAAGTGAGTCAGATGTGTTCATTTTAGTATATCTCTCCTCAAGGAGGGGTATTGGAATATTGGATGTTGTTCAATCTTCGTCCATTTCATGTAATATTATGATTGTGCCGCGTGAGTTGTGAACGACTTGATAATTTCCTATGTGTTGAGTTTCCGCGTAGTGATGATGATATGTGAGCAGGAGAGCTCTTGAGATTCAGAGTATATATATATCGTACCTAAGTTGTGTTTGAGTTTTGTAGTATATGTCTCTATCAGTCTCCCCATGATGGTATTATGCACTTAGCGTGCTGGTAATCGATATTCGATATTTAGTGGTATGAGCAATTTAGCTCGGTGTTTATCTCCTTCTTTAAATTTCATGTGTGGATCGGGTGGCACGCGGCCACGGGGTATGTTATTTGGATCGGTTTGCATGTCGTAACAGTGTGATGTTGAGTAAGGTTCCCTATATTTATTCTTCTTTGGTTTTGCTTCGTATTTTTCGGAGGAAGGTTCACATTGATTACGTGAGTCGAGTAGTTCCTTTCGTAGTTCATTTTCTGTATGTATCGCATTCGAGTTATGGCCTATCGGCACGTTGTGGCATCATCTGAGACGGTTGGTCATGTCTGGAGTGATACATTGCCTTAGCAGTTCATACTTGGTGAGACGATATTATTGGATAAGGGATCAGTGCGATAAGATTATGTGAAGTACATTAAAGAACAAATACCATCATTTGGTTTGTGATGAGGTTATGATTCTAGTCAGGAGGAGAGATTCAATGATTTGTTAACTCAATAGTCGGTTGTGAATTTCTATACATATACTCCGTTGTGGTGGTATGGTATGGTATGCGTTATAGCAGGACTTATATATATGTGTCCTGAGGTACATTGGGAGCATGAGATTCGTGAAATTTTGGCTATTAAGGTTCAGGGAATGTAACTGTTGTTAGGTGATGAATTATGCAGTCCCTGGTTCAAATTCAACAAAGGCATGCAATCATATTTTGGAACATTGTGTGGTGATTTATACAGTGTTTGTATGTTGGAAACAAGCCTGGTAGAGAATTTTGATTGGTGGAGTTAGGCTCTAAGGCTTATTTGGCTAAGTAAAAAGGGAAATCTTCAGATTGTTCGAGCAAATGTAATCAACTGGGTTGTGGTAGCACGGTCAGGTGCATGAGGTGTTAAACAATGATTTTGCACAACTCCAGAGAAATTCTTGGCACGTTCGAGGATGAACATATGTTTAAGTGGGAGAGAATGTAACGACACGACCGGTCGTTTTGAGCTCTAGCGCGTCGTTCGGCAGTTTGAGGCCACGAGCAGCTTCATTTCAGGTATTATGACTCGTACGCGTGGTAGGAATTGAATTTGAGGAAGTTCGGAGTCGATTTGGAAAAAGAATTCTCATTTCGGAAACCTTAAGTTGAAAGAATTGACTAACATTGGATTTTGGAGTAACCGACCTCATAATCAAGATTTGGAGGTTCTAGCAGGTTCGTATGATGATTTCGGACTTGGGTGTATGTTCGGATCGGGTTTTGGATAATCCGTGAGCGTTTCGGCGTATATTGTGGAAGTTAGCATTTTAGAAGAAATTTCATAAGTCTAGGTTGAAGTGCATTTCGGTGATATTGATGTCCGTTTGGGATTCCAAGTCTGGGAATAGCTCTGTATGGTGATTCTGGAGTTGGTAGCGCGATCAGAAGTGAATTCGGAGGTCCGGAGGTCATTTTGGAGTCAGTTGGCTAAAGTTAGAAATTTGAAGATTTTTGAGAAATCCGACCGGAAATGAAAATTTTGATATCGGGGCCGGAATACGATTCTGAAAGTTGGAGCAGGTCCGTAATGATGAATGTGACTAGTTTTCACGCCCCGAAACTGAGGGACGAGACTGGCGCCTATTCGGATGAACCTAGTCAAGCGGACCTGGATTTCCTTTCCTACCCAACGCATTACCCCATGTTCATAATATACATTGTTCTATAAGAATTAGCCAATTTAGATACAAAGTACGATTTACAACATAAGTTCATTTTCCTCTTTTAACATTTAGCATTTGATAATCCAAAAACATATATAATACATATAACTTTTCGATGCGATCCACAACTATGAGTGAGTACAACTACCGCCCAAAATATACATATATAAAACCCACACAGTGTCTACGGAGCCTCTAAGAGTACTAGGAGTTTTACATAAACTTGCCGGTAACAAGGCCCCGGTTATACCTTTTACAACATAAGCAAAAGAGAATGATATAGTCCACACACGACCCCGAGAGGAAATGGGGCTCACCAGAACTGCTGAAAAGATGAAGATGAGGCACCACTAACGGCGGGGTGAGCTACATGCTATGGAACCACCTAAATCCATATAAAAGATGTAGCGCCCCCGACAAAAGGGACGTTAGTACCGTTGAATAGTAATATTTTGTATCAACAAAGTTTATTCTAAGTAAAATCAAATAGTACACAATTGGAAGAGAGTCAGGGCAACCACACATATACCACATAAATATAAAGAATATCACAATGAAGATTTCACAGTTACTCATTTCAATTATTCATTCGTTCACATCTCACCCTTATTACCTCTCCACCCTTATTACTTCGTGTTGCGGCGTGCAACCCGATCCCACCTTACATTCACATTTCACCCTTATTACCTGTCCACCCTTATTACTTCGTGTTGCGGCGTGCAACCCGATCCCACCGTACAATCACATCTCACCCTTATTACCTCTCCACCCTTCTTACTTCGTGTTGCAGCGTGCAACTTGATCCCACCGTACAATCACATTTGATAGCAACAACAACCAATCAATTAAATCACAGGGATTTTCATCATCAAGAATATAAGTTCATATCAACCCATAACTATATGAAATCAAGGCACAATGATCCTTACTAAACAGTGATTCATATATGGTGTTGCCAAAATTATTTAACTCAACTAACTCAATTCACAATTTCTGTTCATCATATGCCACACACGGCCTTTAGCAATTAAATACATTCCCACATTAGGGTACATTAACATTCTTTCATTTAGTAGCACATACTCCCATATCGACATATTTGAATATTTAACAAGCCTTACACATGATAGGATAAGCACAGAGAATCACCCTTCCCAATATCAATTAGCATGGTAATAAACTAAGAAAATCAGGGAATGAAATCTTACACCTCAACACAGCCGGACAATCAACTTCACATATGCTCAAGCAAGAAATTCCTACCGTGTCCTCGGACACCAACAAGGTGACTCTACAAATATTAAAGTTTGCCATACATACCTCGAGTCGAAATTCCCCTTTAATATCTATCACAATTCACCAAACTGCATACCACTGTCAATCAAGTCCACAATGTGACATATTTCACTTAGAATTAGGAATCTTGAACTCATTTGAGCATTTTATCAAACACCATGTGGTCCCTAATCTTAACTAAACCCTTTTTAGTGAAAGATTACTTTAACTAGCTTCCCTTTACTAGGTTATGGATGATTATTCACATGCATGCAAGTGTTATCTCTTATTTTCACAATTAACTCATGTGTTCTACCCATTTTTAGCTAAAAACTCTGAATTAAAAGGAAATGGGGTGGGGACTTACCTCTTATAGTGGAGAAGATGAAGATTACTCGATAATTTCCGGGCCTGAGTGATGTTTGAAGAATCAATTTGGGGAAGATGGGGACTTCTCTCTCTAGAACCCACTCTCACTTCTCTCTATTTTTGTTCAGATGCATGTTAAAAATGAAGGGGAGGGGTATTTTATTAAACTAGGGGTGGGGTGTAAAATTAGAAATTAAAAGAGCCCCGTAGCAGGAAATGCGGTCAGGAATGTGATCGCATTCCTGCTATGCGGTCCGCATTCCTGTCGCATAGTTGGCCCTCATGTGGGCCTAAAGGGGAACCAGACTGCCCGGGTATGCGACCATTATGAGGTCTGCATACATGTTATGCGATCGCATAGTGCGTCGCATAACCTACTCCGTGAAAATGGAGGAGCAAGGATGCGACAGCTATGCGGTCCGCATTCCCAAAATGCGATCGCATCTTGGGCCGCATAGTTGTCCTCAAATTGGAAATAAGGTTGTCCAGGTATGCGACAACTATGCGGTCCGCATACCTGATCTGCGATCACATAGTGGACCACAGATCTGCGCAATTCTTGAAAATTTTATCTTTTAAGTCCCGGGGTACTTATTACACAAAGGGGTTCATTTTTAAGAAATTCTACAATTTTAACAACACAGGGACCTATTCGGGCATTATTTTAGACATGAAATTTTACGGGTCTTTACATCCTCCCCCACTTAAAATCATTTGTCCTCGAATGAGTATCGGGGAATCATTTTTTTGGAAACACAATATGCAAACCCCCAATTTTCACTAAGTCCGATATTTTTTGAAAATTTTGCCAGAGTTTCCTTTGTAATTAGGCCTATCTACCTGTCAGAGAGCCCCCGAAACACATTGTTAACCAATTTCACACATTTTCAATTACTCAACCAACTTTCACATAATTCAATCATCTCATTGAATCGTATACAACTCAATTACTTCAACATGTTATACATAATTCAGTTAGCACCATAACTTGGATATCATTTAGCTATCACATGAACTGCACATACTTTAGCTTACTTCAAGGAGTTGCACATTACCCAAATAATCACAACATACACAAATATGGCACAACTTGAGATGTTACAAGAGTAGGGCATTTACGGGGTAAATGGGGTACTTTTGCACAAAATTTGACACAACATATAATTGCGTAGAGATGACAACTCGCACGATCACTACTAGACTTATTCAAACAAGTGGGGATATTTCTCTTTCATTTCATTTTCCGTTTCCCACGTGGCTTCCTCGACTTGTTGACTTCGCCATAACACTTTAACAGAAGCAATCTCTTTATTTCTCAATCTACGGACTTGCCTATCAAGAATAGCAACCGGAACCTCTTCATATGACAATTCTTTATTAATTTCAATGGTCTCAACAGGCACGATGGAAGATGGATCTCCAATTATCTTTTTTAGCATGGACACATGAGACACTAGATGCATTAATGACATTTCAGGGGGCGATTCCAGCCTATACGCTACCCGCATTATCCTTTGAGCGATCCGATATGGCCCGACATACCTCGGACTCAATTTACCTTTCTTTCCAAACCGCATGACTCCCTTCATAGGAGATACCTTCAAGAATACCCAATCATCTACTTGAAACTCCAAATCCCTATGACGAACGCCCTCATAGGATTTCTGACGACTCTGAGCAGTTTTCATCCTCTCCTTAATGACTCTAACTTTTTCCAAAGCTTGATTTACAAGATCCGGTCCTAACAATTCTGCCTCACCAAACTCAAACCATCCAATCAGAGACCTACACCTCCTTCCGTATAATGCCTCAAATGGGGCCATCTGAATACTTGCATGGAAACTGTTATTGTAAGCAAACTCTATAAGCGGCAAGTGATCCCAGCTACCCTTGCAATCTAAAAAACAAGCCTGCAACATATCTTCAAGTGTCTGAATAGTATGCTCCGCTTGACTATCCGTGTGTGGATGGAAAGCTGTGCTGAGAATTACCTGAGTACCCAAACCTTGCTGAAATTTCCTCCAAAAGTTAGTTGTGAACTGGGCCCCTCGATCCGAGATAATAGAAACTGGAGTGCCATGGAGTCTGACTATTTCTTTGATATACAACTGAGCGTATTGTTCTGTAGTATCGGTGGACTTGATGGGCAATAAATGTGCTGACTTCGTTAGTCGATCCACTATTACCCAAATTTAGTCGAACTTGCGCTTAGTGTAGGGTAACCCTACCACGAAGTCCATATTGATCATTTCCCATTTCCACATCGGTATTTCCATAAACTGCATCAACCCACCGGGCCTCTGATGCTCAGCCTTCACTTGCTGACAATTCGAACATCTAGCCACAAAGTCCGCTACACCTCTCTTCATACCATTCCACCAATAAATCTCCTTGAGATCGCGATACATTTTCGTAGAACCTGGGTGAACAGAATACCTGGAATTATGAGCCTGTGCCATCACCCTCTCCCGGAGATCATCCACATCTGGAAAACATAACTTACCTTGGCTCCGCAAAACTCCGTCATCATTGCCGAGAGAAAATGCTGACGTCTTGTGATTCAAAATTGCCTCTCTCAACTGTACCAATGCTGGATCTCTGAATTGCTTTTCCTTGACTTCCGCTACAAGCGAAGACTCTGCTCCATTACGCACCACGACATTCCCCCCACTCGAGGCCGAAATACAGACCCCCACACTAGCCAACTGATAAACTGCCCGAACTAAAGGCCTCTGACCGGCTTCCAAATGTGCCAAGCTACCCATGGATTCCCGACTAAGAGCGTCGGCTACCACATTCGCCTTTCCTGGATGGTACAAAATATTCATATCATAGTCTTTGAGCAATTCCAACCACCTCCGCTGTCTTAAATTCAACTCCTTCAGTTTGAATAAACACTGCAGACTCTTGTGGTCTGTGAACACGTACACATGGACCCCATAAATATAATGCTGCCAGAATTTCAGTGCAAACATAACCGCTGCGAGCTCCAAATCATGCGTCGAATAATTCTTCTCGTGATTCTTGAGCTGCCTTGAAGCATACGCTATAACTTTACCACATTGCATCAACACACACCCCAAACCAACTCTTGAAGCATCACAATAAACCACAAACCCCTCTGAACCTTCTGGCAAGGTCAACACCGGCGTCGAAGTCAATCTCGACTTCAATTCCTGGAAGCTCTTTTCAAAAGCATCAGACAACTGAAATTTAACTACTTTCGGCGTCAACTTAGTCAATGGGGAGGCGAGAGTAGAGAATCCCTCCACAAATCTTCGATAAAACCCAGCTAAACCCAAGAAACTGTGAATCTCTGTCGGGGTCGTTGGTCTAGGCCAATTCTTCACCGCTGCGACCTTTTGTGGATCAACCTGAATCCCTTCCCTGGAAACAACATGGCCCAAAAAGGTGACTGATTCTAGCCAAAACTCACATTTTGAAAACTTTGCATACAACTGGTGTTGATGAAGAGTCTACAGAACTGCCCTAAGGTGATTAGCAAGATCTTCCCGACTTCGCGAATAAACAAGGATGTCATCAATGAAGACTATCACAAAATAGTCAAGAAACGGCTTAAAAACCCGATTCATAAGATCCATAAAAGCTGCTGGGGTGTTGGTTAGCCCAAAAGACATTACAAAAAATTCATAGTGCCCATAATGAGTCCTGAAGGAGCTCTTAGGAATATCCCGCTCCCTGATCTTTAACTGGTGATATCCAGACCATATATCAATCTTTGAGAAGAACCTAACACCTTGCAATTGATTGAATAAATCATCTATCTGAGGCAATGGGTATTTGTTCTTGATGGTGACCTTGTTGAGCTTCCGATAATCAATACACATCTGAAGCGATCCATCCTTCTTTCTGACAAAAAGAACCGGTGAGTCCCATGGCCGAATGAAACCCTTTTCTAATAGATCTTTCAATTGTTCTTTTAGCTCTCTCAATTCTCTTGGCGCCATCCTGTAAGGTGGAATAGATATTTGATGCGTATCTGGCAATACATAAATCCCGAAATCGATCTCTCTATCTGGTGGAATTCCAGGGAGCTCATCCTGAAATACTTCAAGAAACACATTCACAACCGGCACGTACTCGGGAGTAGGCACCTTAGAAGTGGTGTCCGCAACCCGTACCAAATGATAGATGCACACCTTCCAAATCATCTTGGAGGTCTTAAAATAGGAAATAAACCTACCTCCCAGCACAACATCATTCTGTTTCCATTCAATAACTGGTTCATTAGGAAACTCGAGCCTCATAATTCCGGTTCGGCAGTCGAGTTTAGCAAAGCACGAGTAGAGCCAATCCATCCCCATTATAACATCAAAATCAACCAGTCCTAGCTCAATCAGATTGGTCGTGGTATCTCTACCATACACCGTGACAACAAAGTTCCTATAGAGTCGCGCGACCATGATAGAATCACCAACCGCAGTCAACACAGAGAATGGCTCATGAAGTTGTTCGGGTTTTATCCAAAAACTTGAAGCAATAAATGGAGGGACATGTGAAAATGAAGACCCGGGATCAATAAGAGCATAAACATCATGTGATTGAACAGTCAGAATACCTGTGACAACATCTTGAGAAGCCTCCGCACTCTGGCGACCACTCAAAGCATAGAATTGACTGGGTCCCCCTTGACCCCGTGCTCTTCCCTTAGCTGCACCGCGCCATACTGGAGCTGGAGGGCGTGCTGAAGATATGGCGGCTGAAGAATTTGACGACTGAGCAGCACCCATACCTATGCCCTGACTGGGTGCATGACAGTCTCTCTGAACATGGACTCTATCTCCGCATCTATAGCACAACGGTATATCCAAGTAACAATGCTCATAATGAAACCTCCCACACTTAGGATATGGGAACCTCCGCTGCTGCTGGAACCTCCCAGCTGAACGACCTGACTGATGGAACCTCCTGCTGTCTGAACCTGGTCCAAAGCAACCTCCCTGCTGATAACTGTGCCCTGATGGCGGCGCACTGGTTGAGGACTGAGCATAGGACTGAGATGGCCCTGATGACCCTCTCCCAAGGTTTGATCTCCCACCTCCAACTGAACTCCCAGGGTTGCCCACTGACTGGGACATACTACCACTTTCTCTCTCCATTCTTATCTTCAATTTCTGAGCCTTCGTAGCCTGGGCGAATCCCACAATCTTCCCATAGTTCATATCTGAGTGCAAAGCAGCTGCAGCAGCCTCATTGACAACCAAGGGACCAAGTCCCTGAACAAACCGGAGAATATAGCCTCCATAGTCAGCATCATGTGGATAGCATACTTGGACAAGCGCACGAACTCCATATGGTACTCCCACACACTCATGTTGCTCTGCTTAAGGACCTCAAACTCTGCATCACAGGTTGCCCTAGTCTCGACAGGCAAGAAATGATCCAAAAAAGCATCTACAAACTCATCTCACCTCGCCGGAGGGCTCCCCTCCCCACAGGAACTCTCCCACATCTCGAACCATTAATATGCTGCTCCCTTTAGACGATAGGAAGCTAACTAAAATCCCTATGTCTCATTAGCCCTCATAACCCGGAGAGTCTTATACATTTCATCTATAATATCCTGATGATCGGCCTCTACGTCGATGTCAGTGAACTATGGAGGGGCTAGACGCCGAAACTGGCTGACTCTCGAATCCGAAGAATCCCCTTTCTCGCTAGAGGAAGCAGGGGCAGCATGTGATCTTTGGGCCTGAGAGGACACTAGCTGAGTCAACATCTGAATAGCTCCCCTGAGGTCCCCATCAGAAATACCGGGATCAGAAGCTGGGACTGAGGAAGGATCAGGAACATCAGCGGGAGGGACTGTGGCACCCTCTGCCGGAGCAAGAATTGGAACAGATAGGCCTGGAATGGAAGGGTTAGGCAGATTCAGGGTCGGGGAATCACTCTCACCCGCACCATCAAATAATGAATTTATGGGCACACTTGGTGTGTCATTGTACTATAGGCCGATTCAAGCTCTCTTCTTGGGTTCCATTTACTGAAAATTAGGACAATGCACGAGTTAGATAAAGATATTCTCACCTTCCACTTCATCGCGCGATACAAAGTAACAATAAAAGGGTATTTTCCTTAATGTCCATGCAGCCCCCTAATTATAGACGTGGTCGACAACACACCGATAAGAAGGGATCTACTAGACACGGCTCCGAGACATCCTAGGACACATTTAAAACCTTAGGCTCTGATACCAAGTTTATCACGCCCCAAAACTGAGGGACGAGACCGGCGCCTAACCGGATGAACCCAGTCAAGTGGACCTGGATTTCCTTTCCTACCCAACGCATTACCCCTTGTTCATATATACATTGTTCCATAAGAATTAGCCAATTTAGATACAAAGTACGATTTACAGCATACGTTCATTTTCCTCTTTTAACTTTCAACATTTGATAATCCAAAAACATATATAATACATAAAACTTTATTGATGCGATCCACAGCTATGAGTGAGTACAACTACCGCCCAAAATATACATATATACAACCCACACAATGTCTACGGAGCCTCTAAGAGTACTAGGTAATTTACATAAACTTGCCGGTAATAAGGCCCCGGCTATACCTTTTATAACATAAGCAAAAGAGAATAATATAGTCCACACACGACCACTAGAGGAAATGGGGCTCACCAGAACTGCTGAAAGGATGAAGAGGAGGAACCACTAACGGCGGCCTAAGCTACCTGCTATGGAACCACCTACATCCATATAAAATATGTAGCGGCCTCGGCAAAAGGGACGTTAGTACCGTTGAATAGTACTAGTATGTATGAACAAAGTTTATTCTAAGTAAAATCAAATAGTACACAATTGGAGGACAGTTAGGGCAACCACACAGATACAACATAAATATACAGAAAATCACAATGAAGATTTCACAGTTACTCATTTCAATTATTCATCCGTTCACATCTCCCCCTTATTACCTCTCCACCCTTATAACTTCGTGTTGCGGCGCGCAACCCGATCCCACCGTACATTCACATTTCACCCTTATTACCTCTCAACCCTTATTACATCGTGTTGCGATGTGCAACCCGATCCCACCCTACAATCGCATCTCACCCTTATTACCTCTACACCCTTATTACTTCGTGTTGCGGCGTGCAATCTGATCCCACAGTACAATCACATTTGATAGCAACAACAACCAATAAATTAAATCACATGGATTTTCATCATCAAGAACATAAGTTCATATCAACCCATAACTATGTGAAATCAAGGCACAATGATCCTTACAAAACAGTGATTCATATATGGTGTTTCCAAAATTATTTAACTCAACTAACTCAATTCACAATTTCTGTTCATCATTTGCCACACACGGCCTTTAGCAATTAAATACATTCCCACATTAGGGTACATTAACATTCTTTCATTTAGTAGCACATACTCCCATATAGACATATTTGAACGTTTAACAAGCCTTACACATGATAGCATAAACACATGAATCACCCTTCACAATCTCAATTATCAGGGTAATCAACTAAGAAAATCAGTGAATGAAATCTTACACCTGAACACAACAGGAATCAATTCACATATGCTAAAGCAAGAAATTATTACCGTGTCCTCGGACACCAACAAGTGACTCTACAAAGATTAAAGTTTTCCATACATATCTCGAGTCGAAATTCCCCTTTAATACCTATCACAATTCACTGAACAACCTAGCACCGTTAATCTAGTCCACAATGTGACATATTTCACTTAGAATTAGGAATCTTGAATTTATTTGAGCATTTTATCAAACACCATGTGGTCCCTTAGCTTAACTAAACCCTATTTAGTGAAATACTAGTTTAACTAGCTTCCCTTTACTAGGTTATGGAAGATTATTCACATGCATGCAAGTCTTATCTCTTATTTTCACAATTAACTCATGTGTTCTACCTCTTTTTAGCTAAAACCTAAGAATTAAAAGGAAATGGGATGGGGAATTACCTCTTATAGTGAAGAAGATGAAGATTACTCGATAATTTCCGGGCCTGAATGATGTTTGAAGAATCAATTTGGGGAAGATGGGGACTTCTCTCTCAAGAACCCACTCTCACTTCTCTCTATTTTTGTTCAGATGCATGTGAAAAATTAAGGGGAGGGATGTTTTATTAAACTGGGGGTCGGGTGTAAAATTAGAAATTAAAAGAGCCCCGTTGCAGGAAATGCGGTCAAGAATGCGATCGCATTCCTGCTATGCGGTTTGCATTCCTGTCGCATAGTTGGCCCTCAAGTGGGCCAAAAGGGAAACCGGAATGCTCTGGTATGCGACCATTATGCGGCCCGCATACATGTTATGCGAACGCATAATGCGTCGCATAACCTCCTCCGCCAAAATGGAGGAGCAAGGATGTGACAGCTATGCGGTCCGCATTCCCAAAATGCGATCGCATCTTGGGCCGCACAGCTGTCCTCAAATTGGACCGAAGGTTGTCCAGGTATGCGACCACTATGCGGTCTGCATACCTGATGTGCAATCGCATAGTGGACCGCAGATCTGCGCAATTCTAGAAAATTTTATCTTTTTAGTCCCGGGGTACTTTTTACTCAAAAGGGTCCGTTTTTAAGAAATTATACAGTTATAACAACACATGGACCTATTCGGGTATTATTTTAGACATGAAATTTTACAGGTCTTTACACGTGTGTGCAAAATTTGGGGTCAATGGGATGTTATTTGATAGGTTTCGGCATCGGATGTAAAAGTTTGAAATTTCAAAGTTCATAAAGCTTGAATTGGAGGGTGATTCGTGGTTTCAGCGTTCTTTGATGTGTTTTAAGTCCTCGAGCAGGTCCGTTTTATGTTACGAGACTTATTGGTACATTCGGACAAGGTCCTGAGTGGCTGAGATGAGTTTCGGATGGGGTTCGGATCGTTGGCACATTGTTGAAGTTGCTGAAATTTCTGCAGAAAGCTGTTTTGGCAGCAACTTGTTCAATCGCAAAGCTGAATTTGGAAGCTTATATCTCTATATCCATAAGGAATATGAAAATTTGCAAAATATAAAAGTTGTAGCCCTTGAATTCTAGTTTCCAGAAAGTTAAACCATTCATCATTTGTACATTTTATCAGAAAGTTATGATCGATTGAAGATGGCTGGCGAAGCATTTCGACAAACGTTTCTGATGCGTGGAGCCGAATTTGGAAGCTCATATGTCGGAATATATAAATAGTTATATGGTATAAAACCTATAAAATGAAAGATCTTTGAGTCTAGTTTCAAAATATTCAAACCGTTTGTCGTTTGGATATTTCTACAAGGAGTTATGGGAATTTTAATATGAGGTGTGCAACAGGAGAAAACTTGTAATAGGATGTACAACTTGCACAGCGCAAGGTACAACTCGATGAAGCCCCTGTGCCTATATAAGGAAGTCATGGGAAGTAGCTATTTTGGAGGATTTTCTTGAGCTAGGAATTGGTTCTTTCATGGTGGATTCGACCTTGGGTACTACTTAATAATACAAGGTGAGTTTTATTGGATATTTTAAGTTAATAACATCCTATTAACACTAGTATTAACATCATTCAATCTTTGAAATCCCTATAAATCCTTCAAGTTGTTCAAGAACACCAAATTTTCCAAACATTGGATTTTTAAGGAAAATCTTCAGGAAAGTAATACTAATGCTTCATCAACCTCCATTAGAGAGAATCCAAGTGTGAGCAACACCTCCTACGACCACCCACTGTAGAGGTAAGTAATTCTCTTCTATTTTTCACTATTATGCATAGAATTCAACGGGTTTAATTCCTAAAGAATCAAAGTTCATAAAATTTTGATAGAAATTCTAGGGCTTTGAATAAATTGGTGAATTATTCATTTGAGGCTATGAATCCTTGTATAAATCACATAACTTTGATCCTTAGATTTCGGGTAGGTGATTCCTTCAAGAATTTTCGAGATCCAAACGTGTGTGCCCGGGGTCGAAATTCCGAAAATGGTCAAGAATGCTTAATTTTAGGATTTCTTGTTAATACTTCTTCTTGGAACCTAAATAAATTCAATTATACCATGTTTGGTTAGTTGCAAGCCGTCGAGGGTGAATTTCAGAGATTCGGGCGCATCCTTGATTCGAGGGGTGATATCGTCACGAGGTGAGTCTTCTTTCAAAACTTGTAAGGGGGAAATGTCCCCGTAGGTTCCTTGTTTGCTATGTGTACATGTTGAGGGGGCCGCGTACGTACCAAGTGATGAGATTCCGTACGTGGCAACTATATTGCTATGTCGGGTAGCCGTGGGACCCACAAGCATGCCATTTCGTGCCTTATTTAAACCATTGTATGTATTATAAATAGTGTTTATTGTTGAATTCACAAGGGAGAGGTAAAAATATGATGAGGTAAACCTTAATTGGCTATCAGTGATATGATATTGACACAATCTTGTTGAGTTCACGGTCGAGTTGGTACCTGTAGGTACCTATATGTAAATACTAATATTATTATCGAGTCAGCACACGAGTCGCAGGCATGATGGGCGATCGTGGGGAGCTTATTACTATTATTGAGTCAGCACATGAGTCGCAAGTATGATTCGCGATCGTGGGGAGCTTATTTTTATCGAGTCAGCACACGAGTCGCAGGTATGATTCCCGATTGTGGGGAGCTTATTACTATTATCGAGTCAGCACACGAGTCGCAGGTATGATTCGCGATCGTGAGGAGCTTATTTTTATCGAGTCAGCACACGAGTCGCAGGCATGATTCGCTATCGTGAGGAGCATATTACTATTATCGAGTCACCACACGAGTCGCATGTATGATTCGAGATCGTGGGGAGCTTATGACCTTAGTCCTTATGACCTACCTTATGACTCCGGCCGATTGTCTTGTCCGTGTCGGTATATGTTGTGTTCTTGTCCGTGTCGGTGTATGTTGTTGTCTTGTCCGGGTCGGTATATGTTGTTGTCTTGTCCGTGTCGGTCTATGTTGTTGTCTTGTCCGTGTCGGTATATGTTGTTGTCTTGTCCGTGTCAGTCTATGTTGTTGTCTTGTCCATGTCGGTATATGTTGTTGTCTTGTCCGTGTCGGTATATGTACACTTGAGTCGGGTTCACATATGACAATATTGGCATGGTATTATTGAATAAGAGGAATTGGTACTTGGTGCTCTTACTTGTGTTACATTATGTGTTCATAAACTTGTTGCTTACTGTTTCGCATGCCTATTGCTGTAGCCTTATCTCATTCTATATTACGTTGCTGGACCTTAGTGAGTATCTAGTCGACCTCTCGTCACTACTTCTTCGAGTTTAGACGGGATACTCACTGGGTACATATATGTATATGTACTCACGCTACACTTTTTGTGCATTTTGTTGCACAGGTACCTTTATAGTATAGTGATCGGTTTGGGGATTTATATGGGCTGCATTCATCTAGAGGCGTTCCACAGCTGTCGGAGTTTCCCTTCTGTGTACTTACATTTTATATCTATTTCCTTTGTCCCACTTATTTCTCGGACAAGAGTTGTATAATTGTATAAATTCTTAGAAACTGCTCATGTACTTGTGTCACCGGGTTCTGGGGATGTGTTGAGTCTTGTTTTATTGAATTAAATAGATTTTTTGTCGTGTTTAATTTACAAAAAAAATATTTATTTGTTTATAAAATGCAATAAAGGCACTGATTTCGAAATTGTTAAACAGGAAGGTATTTCAACTGATTAAGGGGTTGGCTTGCCTGACAGTAGTGTCCGGCGCCATCACAACCCATAGGTTTTGGGTCGTGAAAGACTCGGACTTGTAGTGATGTTGTGACAAGACCTATAGCGGAGAAGCTATCTGGCCCAGGGTTTTAAACATTCTGTGCACCATAGGCATATATGCTTTTACCAAACCATTGTGTGATTTTGGGGGCGAGCATAAACATGATGATGCTGTCAATCTATAAAAGGTAAGTCATTGGAAGGGTAAGACCCACATCCAAGTTACTACAGTGTCAGGCCCCAATACAGAGGGATGGGACCGGCGCCTAACCGAGTGACCAAGTCAAGCAAGCTTGATTAGCCTTTCCTACCCGACTCGTTTCTCCCCGTGTTTATAGCATACATTATTTACATTAGTTAGCCAGAGATAAATCAAAAGCATATATTCATAACACTAAGTCAATTTTCCTCTTTCACCGTTACCAACATTAGATCTTCCAAAACATACATGCTAATTACAATATTCACGATATGGAATCACGATTACAATTAAATCCAACAACTACCCAAAATATATATACATAACCCACATAAGTGTCTAGGGAGCATCTAAAAGTATGGAAGATGGACATATACCTGCCGGTGACAAGGCCCCGGCTATACCTCAAAAGGAACAACATATACAAAAGGAGAAACATATATCTACACACGGCCCCGGGAGGAAATAGGACTCACCAGAACTGCTGAATGAAGGAGGAGAGGGCACCACTAACGACGATCGGCGCTGCCAGCTACTGAGCCACCTACATCCATAAGAAGATGTAGCGCCCCCGACAAAAGGGACGTTAGTACCATTGAATAGTACTAGTATGTATGAACAAACTCTACTATAGATAGAATAAACATCAAACAAACAATGATACAAATAGAAACCTCACATATCAATTCACCAAAGTAGGGGAAAAGCACAGATAAGAGTCACCGTGTTTTCTTCTTCCATTTTGCCATCTCTTGGTTAATCATCTTTCAAAGTAAAATGTTATTACTTTTACTAAACCACTGTGTCATTGTCACACGGAGTCCGATCTTCGCCCGATAGGCTAAGCCATCCTAGGTGAGACATTCAATATATACCACCGTCTTATTATTACACGGAGTCCGATCTCTGCCCGATCGGCTAAGACATTTCATTTGAACCAGTGGGACATTATCATTATCATACTTTCATACATATATATATACCACCGTGTCTTTATTACACGGAGTCCGATCTGTGCCCGATCGGCTAAGCCATCCAACTTGGCAATGAGACATTATCAATATCATACTTTCATATATATATATATATATATATATATATATATATATACACACCACCATGTGTACATCATGGAGTCCGATCTCTGCCCGATCGGCTAAGCCATCTCACTCTAAGACATTCCCTATCATTTTTAAATCCTTTTAGTTCTCATTTAATATCATTTCAATCTTTCGATTCACATATCATATCATTTTAATCTTTGTATTCACATTTCATATCATTTCATCACTTAGTTCAAGTTCTTGGCATTTGGGTATATTTAACCTTTTCGGTTACATTCCTCTTTTCAACCGTATCATATGTTCATCCTTCACATCGACCAATGCCATCACATAAGAGGATTCATACACATAGTAGAATAAGAAGCATGATGATCACAATTCATACACTAAAATAGCAAAATGACATGGTAGTAACATAAATTGACATAGAAGCAATAATTTCTCAATTTGGCACAAATAACCGAAAGAATCAAAACAAGGTAATCCATACCGTACATTTTGGCACCAACGAGTTTATTCTATGAAGTTTAGAGTTAGCCATACATACCTAGATTTGGGATTTTTCCTTAAATTTCTACCATAATTCACCGGACCTTGTAGCACCTTCAATCTAGTTCAAAATGTGGCATAATTGAACTTAGAATAAGGAATAATGATCATGTCTTGAAATCACTTGAGCATTCCATCAAAAACTAGGTGTTCCTTTAGATAAATGGCCTCTTTTTAGTGAAAGATTACTCTAACCCATTTACCTTTACTAGATTATGACTAGTTGGTTACATGCATGAAAGATTCCTACCCCCATCTTCACGAACTCACCTAACCATGTTTCAGTTTAACAAAAATCTGTAAATTAAGGTTGATGGGGTAGAAGCTTACCTCTTAGAGTTAAGAAATTTGTGTCCTACTTGATTAGTTCCAAGATTGAGTGATGAAGGATCAAATTTGATGAAGTTGGGACTCTCTCTCATTAGAACCTACTCTCTCCTCTCTCTAGTTTATCAAAAAATAAGCTTAAAATTATGAGGAATGGGTTTTATATGTCTTGGGTCGGGTTATAAAGATAGAAAATGGATAGTCTAAAATTTCGGACCGGGCCACAAACCTGGCGTCGCCTGACTAACGCTTGGTCTGGCCTGGATTTATCCTGGCTTTATCTACCTAAAGCCTGGTCTAGCCTGGCTTTATCCTGGCTTTATATACCTAAAGCCTGGTCTGAGCTGGCTTTATCTACCTAAAGCCTGGTCTGGCATGACTTTATCCTGGCTTTATCTACCTAAAGCCTGGTCTGGCCTGGCTTTATCCTAACTTTATCTACCTAAAGCCTGGTCTGGCTGCGATGAAATATTTCAACTCCCCGGCGCATCGCTCGACCCGAAACTCCGGAAGTACAATGTATTACCTACCTTGACTCAGCAAAGCCTTAAATTACATAGTGAAGTTTTCCAGGGCCCTACATTAGGCCTCTCCTTGGACCCCACGGTACTTATTTTATGACTTATACACTTATTTACCAAATCCAATTCGTTTATACCATATTTATAGCACATAAAATGTTATAATTACCCTACCTGGCACCTCAAAATCCTAAATTACTTAGAAATTTTTTTCGGGGCCTTACATTCTCCCCCGCTTAGGATCATTTGTCCTCGAATGAGAAGTAGAGTTCGCCCAAAAACACCTAACATAACATATCTCTTTTCTAGCCTACCTCAAGTCCCTAAATTCGACTAACTCCCAAATTTATCAGAAATTTCGGCAGCATCTCCTTTGTAACTAGGCCTACCCCACCTACCAGAGAACCACCAAAACCATCCTAACAACTCATCCATAACTCGACAAAGCACCATAATGTATGTTTCCATAACACTAATCTCAGAATTACAAGCACTACATTATCATAATGACCCTTGAAAATGGACTGCACATTTAAATCATATCACTTATAAGGTACCTTTCAAATCAAAACTAATTGTTATACAAGCAAGCAAAAATATTTTCTTTCCACGACACTTTCGGCCTTCAAGGTGGCCTCCTCGACTTACAGGCTTTGCCATAACACATTCACGGAAACAATCCCAATCCCCAAACTTATCTAACAAGGAGGACAACTAGATACCTCGCCTAAGCTAACTGTCCATTAACTTCAACTTCAATAATTTCCACTGGGATGATACACAAAGGATCTCCAACTACCTTCTTAGACATAGACATATGAAAACACAACATACATGAGGAACAACTATGGGGAAACATCATACTCCTAGTGCAACCTAGTGGGAAATGTGCTTATGAGCCCTTCATTATCAATTCACATAATATCTTCAAGGGAGAATAATGAGAATAATCTGTTCATCCTCCTAAATTCTAAATCTCTACGGGAACACGAAAATTAAACCTATGATGACCTTCAACGATTACTCTAAGATGTGATATCATGAATTGACCATAAAATTACCTATCGAACATATGTGATTACATGGTGATGCTTCCTCTTCGCCACGTTTAAACCATCAATACCAAATAGATCTAATACAATGAGGAACAACGAAGTTCAAGATTGGACTGGAATTACTCAGGAATCCATTAATGTGCTGGCAGAGTATTTCATGAGGTTATATGCTAAGATACACAAGGATTTCTGCTAACAATGTTGACACGGTTTAATACTGATGACGACATCAATTATCAGATAAATGAAGCATGGTGGTAACAAGTATTCTTAGATGAAGTGGATACCATGTACGTGGCGTTGAGATTTAAAAGGAGTGGTCAAGTATGATACATCGATTGTGTCCCTGAGTGTAAGGTAGGTAGTTCAGCTTAAATGGTAAGACTATTGCAACATGAGTGTGATCAGGCCACAAAAGAAATACATGGAATTTGATTTCACTCCTAACAATAAGAGACACATGGACTCTATGCCACAAGAGCATGAGGATGGAAAAGAAGTCATCCTCATATGAGATTATCATAATTCGAACAATTTAACCCTTCTTGACAACTGATCCTGTAAAGGATAATTGGAGGCATGGAAACGTGTCTTCCGAATCAATGAGTTTATGGTATGTGCAAAAATTTGGAAACGTCTAATCTTAACCTCCTTATGGGTAAAACCACATAGCTAGGACATCCTACCATAGAGGTGAAGTCATGCATCGGTTAGAAGGGTTCTAGTGGTTGACGTAACGCCCCGAGAAGAAAGACAATTAAAACTCCTACCCTCCCTGAGGAGGTGGAATGCCAGGGGCAGCAAAATCCCCCGCACATGACAATGACGTTGGCAATAATACTAGAAGCCGAGTGAGCCGAAAGCCACATAACCCCATAAAATCTGACCCATTTAAAACTTTTGAAAAGGGGACATGCTTTGGTTTGTAATCATGGCAATTTAAGCTTGAAATTAAGGAAAAATCATTTCTTTTGGAACCCATGAGACAAGCCCTCGTAGCCCTAGAAAATCATCAACAATAGCGAGAAAGTACATAAAATCATTACGACTTAGTGTAGAATAAGGCCTCGAAGTGACCATATAAATAGTTATGAAAGAGTGAGAAGTCTTGATGCACTTATCGGAGAAGCGTAACCTGAGTTATCTAGTCACATGGACAAGTAGAGCAGGTAGATGTTTGTTTAGGAGAAAATCTCACAAGGGGTACGAGCAACACCTTTTTATTCTATCAAAAGGAACATACCCCGACCCTTGATGCCATGAGACTTCCTCTTTTATTCCATAAGGCAAAAATTTATATTCACAAGAAGAGTTACCAAATGAAAATAGGTAGTAAGTTAGCACAACTAAGAGCACCGTTTGGAATCAACAAGCTTAAACAGAGTTGAAGACATTAGAAGTCTGTAGTAAAGGGGAAATTTGCTCACTCTCAGGGCCCTTGTAGAGTACATAAAAGTGAGGTTAATTAAATCAAATCATATAGTTAGATAAGTAGTCGAGAAGTTGAGATAATATCGCATTGAATATTATGGTTAAATAACCCATGATGCAAGCCAAATGAAAAGAAAGTGAGAGAGCTTATAGAAGTGACCTTTACACTGTAACCACACTAGGAATGAGGGTTAATATAAGGGATTGCGAGAAGCTAAATTTTTAGAAAGGAGATCTTTGTATGCATCCACGTGATGCATAGCTTCCAGAATTCAAAAATCCAACTCTGGCTAGCAACTCCACTTCACAATGTAGCACCAGAACACCCTTCTACAGCACCAGCTTTTACAAGCCAAGTCGGGAGGCAATAAGACTCAACTGAGAGAAATGCTTTGACATATGAATGTGTTACTAGGTGTACTACTCCTTGGTTAACCCAAAACAAAAAGGTGAGAGTCAGACTAATAAGCTGATCGTTGGACTAGCACATGCGTAGATAATTCATTATTGAAGGGAGATCATTCAATCTCAGCAATTGCGGCATGCTATCAACCTTTGATGAACTTAAAGTGAAGTGGGAACCCATGTAATTTGTGGCGTTTATTGATCCAAGGACCAGATATCTTGAAGTATCTTCAAATTAGAGCTAATCTTTTTGGTTAAGAGTTCAACCTTTAAGGATAAGATGAGCAACAAGACTAAGTAGCATGATCTAGCTACAGGGAGGCTCGAAGGACCCTAGCTTCGATGGAGATTTAATAATGTTAAAAGTAATTGAGCAGACAAAATCCAGAAAATAACCTGTCAGGGAAGAGGGAGATTCTCGCCAAATAATTAAAAATCTTGTTGATTCCGACCACTAGGCCAAAATGAAAGCCTCAACAAAGATAGAGCGAGGGCACTACCATGCTAGAGATGATGATGAAACAAAGAAAGATCTTCACTATGATGCTATGTCAACATTCAGATTGAAGCAAAAACTTAAAGAAAAATGTCCTAGGCTTTTGAATATAGAAGAATAAAAAGGGTCGATAAAAGATATCTTTTTATTTTGTGCAAAAATATGATAATTGTTCATCCATTCATTCGATAAGAAATTCTTTGGGCATAGTCCCTTGTTGAGAGTCTAGGAAGGCATGAGGGAAATAGTAATTCTATAGTTGCGACTCAATTCAAGGACATGATTACAGAGCTCAACGTCATAAGAGATTGCAATTAAGATAATTTGTAGTGGAATGGACTCACGAAATAGCGGATCTTGTTCAAAAGGTAGATGCATGCAATGTTTTGTGATTCAATCTTGTCAAGAGCATGATTATGAGAACTCTCCCTACTATGGACGTACATACATAGTGAGTAGAATTTGGGGGTTGCCCATGAGGATGCACGAAGGAGTGACTGACTCAACGACTTTAAGTTGATAGAGGGACGACTTAATCGATGCCCCTCGAATCCACATCCCTAACATACATTGGTACCATAGCGATATACTATAGGATTTGGTGGTGCAAGAACATCAATAAGGGCAAGGACACTCCCCTTAGTGACAGGTTCTACTACTCCCTCTAGGGCTCAATACATCCCTTTAACAAGACTTTGGGAAAACTCCTTCGGACTTAACACTGGGATCAATCCCTCCTTACATGCTTCAAATTCACAGATTACGGTGTAAGTATTACTAATCTTAAGAATAAGACTTACAGGGGAGATTAGCCCTCTATCTTGAGCTCTATCGCACGATCTGGAGTATCAAAAAAGGGTGAAATTCCTAAATGTACAAGTAGCCCCCTAATTATAGATGTGGTCGACAACACACCAATTAGAACGGATCTAATAGACCGAGACATCCTATGACACTTTAAAACCTTAGGCTCTGATAAGAGCGTAGACATCAAAAGTGAATATTGTTAGCATACCTGTGACAACATCTCCCCAGGCTTCTGATTCCTGACGGTCTTCCAGGGCATACAAGCAGTTTCAACCACCGCCTGCATTACTAGACTTTCCTGCACCACGGCCTTGCTGGGCCTGAGAGTTATGAGGGGCTGCTGAATTAGTGGACTGAGCTACATTGGCTACATTATTCTGCCTTACTGATGGAAAATCCCTCAAGAAGTGGCCCAGTTGACCGCACACAAAGCAACCATTTGTTCCCAAACGACACACCCCTAGATGCGTCTTACCACACATGTTGCAAATAGGGTAACCGGGTACTCTGTAGCCCATACTAGCCTGTGACTGTGAGTCTGCTGCTCTGAAATTCTGATTTTTTTTGTTAAACTTTGACCTCCAAACCGGTGCACTAACTGAAGATGGAGCAGGTCCTGATTTTGATTTCTTGAAGAACTAGTGATTGCCTCCTGTTTGGGATCCCCCATTGCTGAAATTTCCTGCAGACTTAGCTCTCTTGCTGAATTCTCTGTTCTTCTCTCTCTGTAGACGCTCTTCTTCGTTCAACCTATCTTCGTTCTCTTGAACAAAGGCAACCATCTTAGTGATGGTCATGTCATTATTCTGAGCAGCTATATTAGCATCAGCAAACAAGTCATCTGAAAGCCCCAAAACAAACCGCCTAACTCTGGCCCTCATATCACGTACCATTTCCGAAGCATACCTATCCACAGAGACAAACTTGAGGTAGTACTCATTCACACTCATATCATTCTGTTTGAGTCTCTCAAACTCCAAAGTCTTAGATTCCAAGACCTGAATGGGTAGAAAATGTTCAAGAAACGCATCTGCAAACTCCTTCCATGTTGTAGAAGCCGCATCCTCCCCTCGGGACTCCTCCCACGTTTCATACCAAGTTTTGGCAACATCCTTCAACTGGTACGCAGCAAGCTCTGCCCCTCGATGTCTGTAGCATGCATCACTGGAAATATCTTTTGAATATCATCAATAATGTTTTTTGGATCCTCATCCTCTTTTGACCCTGTGAAGACTGGAGGTTTCATGTTGAGTAATTCCCTGGACCTGGAACTACTCTTTCATGAACAATACTTGTCCCTACCTTTGAGCCTGAGTAGCAAGAATCTGGGTGAGCAACTGAATAGCTCCCCTGAGATCCATGTCTGAAGCACTACGCATTGAGCCCGATGCAACCCCTGGGCCAGAGGGTCCTCGTCTTGAGCAATATTAGTCGTAGCCCCCTGGCTAGTAGCTGAGGACCTCCAGGTGTACTTCCTTTTTGCAGGCATTTTTATGAAATACGCAATTCGCACGAGTTAGAAAGATTCCTGAAGCATAGCTCTAACATCACGATCTAGAGTATGAAAGAAATGAAACAATCCTAGATGTCTTGGTTGTCAACTATTTACACGTGTGGCGCGCACACACACATAAAAATGACCCCACCGGACACGGCTTCATAGAGCCCCTAGGATCCTTGAACCTAGGATCTGATACCAGGCTTTGTCACGCCCCGAACCATGGCTTAGGCGTAACACGACACTCGGTGCCTGACTACATGTGACCGAGCGAACTAACTACATGGCTGGATCAACATGTGGTATAACTGTGAGCTAGATACAGATATACAACATGATGATCTACTAAAGAGTCTGATTGAAATAACATAACTGTGGAAAACACTAAAAAGTCTGCAAGTACACATGGGTAGCCGACAAGGCTAACTCATAAAAGCCTGCTAACATCTAACTGACTGAACCATAATCTATGAAGTCTCTAAAGAATACTGAGATGCTAACTGTTTACCGAGACAAGGTCCTCGGTATACCTTATTACTTGAAAATACTAAAGATGACGGAAATATGGAGGGATAATGCCCCGAGAGACTAGGTCTCACCAAAAGCTGATACGAGATGTCCTAGCAACCAGAGTCGTCAACATGTAAATCGTTACCTGCATAGCGAGATGCAGACCCCCGGCAAAAAGGGACTTCAGTACATTTGAATTGCACTGCTATGTAAGACAACTGAAGGAAAGAACAGTAAATACAGAATCTGAAACTGATATTTGATAACTGAACTACACATAGGAAGTAAGGTTACAAATACTCCCTGTTCTGAATGGTGAACCAACTGTTTATCTGAATAAATAAATTGCGGCCTCACGCCCAATATATATATTTATATGTGCACAATTGTGGCCTCGGGCCCAAGTATACGTATACATAACTGCGACCTCAGGCCCAAAATGCATAAAGCATAAAATGCGGCCTCGGGCCCAAACACAGGTGTTCAACATTCAGGAACATAGAATAAGGAACTAAGAATCATACTGAAATACATGATACTGAAATAATGAATATAACTAGACTGAGAGATGTACTCATAATAAGTTGATTTGTCATAATTGAGACTCATAGAATGTCGAATGATTATGAAAATATGCCCTCTACAGAGAAGTTCTACTATTGTTCATGGGACTGGGCATAATTACTTTCTCAAGAAACTAGTAATAGTCATAATGAATGGAAATAATGAGAATCATAGATATTCCCAAACTTAAAGAGTTAGCCTCACATATCTTAACTTCCTGCTCTTGAGCGTAATACAATGTTTGTGAACCCTTTCAACCTTAATCTATGGTAATACAAGTCAAAGGGATTCCATATTAGGTATGATACTCATGTTTTGGTAACTTAAGCATTTTATCAAACACTTGGTGAGATAAAGCTTCATAGTCCTTATTAATGGTGTCTTTACACCCAATACCCCATTCTCTTGCTCCTAGATAAATTCTAAAGTCTCAAATGGTTATAATCAACATTATTCTTTATCATCCATAAAGTAATACAACACCATCAGCCAATAATCAACAATAAACACACCCGACTTATAATCATTCATGTTTTTCTATCAAACCGATCAACTCATATCTCATGAACTAGGGTCTATAATTATTAAATCAATGTTAGAATCAATTAGAGGGTGAAGACATTACCTCCTTGAAGTTCAATCCCCTTGAATTTGAGTTCTAGGGTTCCTTCTCTCAACAACGATGTCCCAATCGAATATATAATGATATGGAAGGTTTACCCATGTTAATAAGATGTTGGAAAATTAAAATTAACTTAGAATCACCATTAGAACTTACCTTGGGTGGTGGAGGGACTCTTAAGGAGTTAGGATTTTGAGAGCTTTTCTTTCTAGAGCAAGTTTTTATGTTTTGGGGATGTGGGGAATGAAGTAGGGCTCTAAAATTACCCTCCACTAGCTCCCCCGTGCATCTGGAGGTCCCAACCGCGCTACTGACTTCGCTAAATGTCCAGAACACTGCCGCATTAGCGTGATCGCGCTACTGGGCGCACATATTGCGTAGTGTTCTATAAAACATGTATAACCTTTTGCAAAGAGATCTGTTCGGGCTCCATAATATATCGTTGGAATTCTATTTCAAAGGCTTACAACTTTCATGCTTTGGGTTTCCAAAATTCCTTACACATGTTCACTAAACACTGCTGGAAGGCGGATCTTCTACAAACTTAGTCGATTTTGTCTAATCTTATGCACCTCACTTTCCATCTTGATTTTGAAAAAACTATTTTCACCCATAATCATCTCTATAGGACTTCATATGTTCAAAATATAATCTTACTACTCCTTTAACTCATTCATACCTAAGCCGAATTTACGGGGTGTTACATGAGGTCCTAATTCTGAAGCTTTTCGGGGTCAAGAAGAAGCTCTGATAGAAATTGATGTTGTGGGTTGCTTTGAATCAGCCCAATATTTTCTCCAGGGGATATAAGGGAAGCCTAAAATAGAGATATTTCTAATGAAGGGGCCTCTCAGGGGAAGGACGATACATTTAAGGGTTACTTCGTCGGCCTCGAGGAGGATACCGACCTTGATGCCCCCGTCTCACTTGAGGAGGCCGAGATGATTCAAAAGCAGGTGATATTCCCGACATACCATTTGTGCTTTAGATTTTTAACTTTTCTTTTCTAACATCCCTGCTTTGCCGCTGGTCAAGAAACTGTATGATAAGGCCTTCTCCAAGCTTCAAGATGAACTGACTTGCCGCGAAGAGGAGCTCGAGAAGCTCATCTCGGAGCTGAATGAATCAAAGGTATCCTCTGCCCGAAAGGAAGAGGAGTTGAATGAATTTCGGACCAGTCTGGAGGGAGTGCATCAGGAGCGAACTAGCTTCGCCGAGCAGGTAATATAGCACTCATGAGTTCATTTTCTTATTCTCATAAGTTGGTGCTTACTAACTTGATTCGTCTTTGCAGATCGAGCAAAAGAGAGCCCTGGTGGGGCAACATCAAGAAGAGGTTGCAGTCATGGATATGGAGATCCTCGAGCAGAAGAGGCAAAATAAAATCGTGGCCTCATAGAGGCACCTTTTGCAGGGAAAGTTTACCTCGACCCAAGATCTTCTTCGGAGTGCCCATGAGGAGGCCACTTAATTATCTGCGGCCAAGTCTGAAGCCGATGAGTATGTAGCCTCATATAAGAGAGATAATGATGCCGCCAATGATCGGGCTACGGAGATCTCTGAAGAGGCCGACTCAAACTTGCTCGGGCCATTTCCCACGCCCGTTCACAAGCTTTGAGGCAGGCCCTCAAAGAAGCAAGTGCCAAAGGTGTCGATCTCTCTGCTGAGATTGAGAAGGCCAGGTCCTTAGAAGAAGAGTCAGCACTTTCAACTTCCTCGGACGAGGGCTCCGGTAGCAACTCAGAAAGTAGTGAGGGTGAGGAGTAGAATTTCCTGCTGCTTTTGCTTCCCTTTTTATTTCGTTTTGTGCATCGGCTCCTCGGAGGAACTTTGGATTTTGAAATCGGATTTTTTGAGCCCATACTTGGGACGATAAGGACCCTCGAGATTGGGCACCATCTTAGGGCTAGACTGATATAGGGATCTCGATAGCTCTTTTACAGAACTACGAAGGCCGCCTCGAGGGACATGTACTTTTGTTTTGAGGACATGCTTGTTTCATCTCCTATCTTCGAAAATTAATATTCTAATGTTTCAGCTGCATAGAAGGACGGAGGACTTGGAACCCCTCTGCGGAAAAGTTGGCCAGTGCAATGAGCTAAGGGCTCAGATAGATGCCCACGTTGCGACCAACAATAATGCTTTGGCCAAGGCTTCTGCCTACGAGGTGATACTCCGGAATGCTCGTGAAAACAACTCGGTGCAGATAAGCAGGATTGTAAGGCTTGAGTCTGATCTATTGAAGACGAAGACCGAGGTCGTGGACGCCCGGGCTGAAGCTGAAGAGATTCGAGCTAAGGTCGATAAGAAAATGGTCGTCTATTTAAAATAAGTTATCGATGCTCGAGCCGAGTTGAGAGGGGCTTCTGATAAGGAGATCAGGAGCAATCACTATGCCCGATGCAGATCCCAGAGGGAAACCCTCGAGGGGATCCACGCTAGGGGATTCGATCTCTCGGAAGAGATAGAGCAGGCCAGGGCGGATGAATACGATGCCCAATTCCTCGTATCAAATTCTTAAGATAATGAGGAAGAGGTCGATAGAGCTGCAGTCCCCGAGGGGAGAGTTGACTAGGCTTTCCTTTTCGTCTTTGTATAAGACTCCCTGTGGGAGAACTGTGCATGTATATTTGTAATACATATATATGAAAAATCCTTTGATACTTCCAATTTGCTTGTATCTACCTTCTTTTCTTTTCTTTTTGTTCTGAATTTCGATTGTCGATAGCTAGTCTGATGAATTTGACTTCGAGGTGAAAAAGTCCTTAGGTTTACATATCGGCCCTAAGGCTTGTTAGGTTGTCATGTAGGCTCTTATGCATTTTCCCTTAGGTGTTTTCAGGCTGGCTCGTAGGCTCTTACGCATTGGCCCTTAGGTACTTTTTAGTTAACCGTTTAGGGATCAGTCCTCGAGTCGTGTTTTGACTGGAGCTCATCGACCCTTAGGTTTTTGAATTTTCCTTGAGGCTCTATAAGATTGCGCTTAGGCTCTTAAGCGTTGGGTCGACATGACATTTAGTATGGCTATATTTTTCCCTCGTTAAAGATTTTTTGAAGTTTTTATGTTCGTCAGACTCTTTGACGCTTTGATAAGAACCTCGATTACGAGCCGTTGTGTGATGATAAATGAGCACCTTGTGAGGTTTCGCTCGATGGCTGAATTGTCTCGATGCCCTTTCATTATTGGAGCTAATATGATCGAACCTATTTCTCTTATGCCGAGGGTAGCCTGATTAACCGGTTCTTTTCGAAGTATTTTCAAAGTATTGAAGTATTTTTGAAGTATGTTCTCTTATGTCGTTGTGTTTGGCCGTATCCTTTTAGTCCCCGAGTAAGGTAGTCTCGGCGTCTATATCGAGGGTATGCCTTTTTAGGGGTCTTACACGTTCGAATATATAGCCTTGACTTTAGGATCGATATTACGCCTTTTGTAAGGTCTCATAAATTTGAACATGACTTACTTGAGGTCATACAGATTCTTTGGTTTCTTGGTGCGAGTATAATTCATGCATTACTTGAGGTCTTACAGTTTATGCCTTGTGGAGGTCTTTCATTGTTGATGATGCCTCATGGAGGTCTTACATTGTCGATAATGCCTCATGGAGGTCTTTCGGGCTTGAAGTTGCCGGCCTTGAGGTCTTATGGCGTCGAGTTCTGATAGCTTTGATGGGCTGGCAATCCCCGAGACATTGAAAGTTTTTGGCTCTGGAGTCGTTCCTTGTTAATTTAATGTGGCCTTGTTGAGGGCTTGTGAGCTCGAAGTTTCCGGCCCTGAGGTCTTACGACCTCGATCTTTTGGTGTCAGTCCCCGAGTGTTCGGGAAATTTCCGGGGTCATTTCTTGTGAATATAGTAAACTTGTTTGAAAATTCAAATCTTTTTTTGGGGGGGGGGGGGGGGAAAAAGGGTCTCTTTTAACACCCTTGATGGG
>ML282632.1:0-47517 GCA_005239495.1 Nicotiana undulata | reverse complement strand
CGGGGGGGGGGGTAAAAGATACTCCTCTGATTACTTGGTACAAGTATACATAGTTTTCTCCGTCGAGGTTTTGATTATTCTAAGCGGACCTAGCTTATTTGACTGTTTGGCCCGATACATCATTTCCCTACCGAGACCCTCTTTGGCTTTTTTCGATTTCTTCGATGAGGCGATCACCCGAGGAGATTCCCCCCAATATTAGAGGTTGATTGAAGAGAAGCCTTGAATACTTGTTGAGTTCTCCTTAGGTAACATATAGATGTTGCCTCATTAAAACCCTCGTCGGTAAAACCCATTTGGGATAAAATCCTATCTAAGGGGAAAAGAGCGCAACACATGCTTTAAAACATAAGGTCTTTAAGCTGGAAGGTGCTTCGATTTTTCTATCGGACACCTGCACATAAGTTAGCGTAAAACATAAATAAAAATGTGAGACGGTTATACCTTACCAGTGATGGCGTTTGAACCTCGATATGCTTCAACTGCTTGTTCCGCGGACACGGTACGGTCCTTTACTCATTCTTCAGGCGTAATCGAGAATGTAGTGTGTCACTGATACCTGGTTGTCTACTTATCCTTTGGCTCATTCGATGTAGAAGGTGCCGATGCCGGTGCCACATCGTGCACCGCGAACATCTCCCTTGCTGCATGCTGCTCCCCATATATTTTTTTTATTACGTCCTTCATTGGAAACTTCATCATTCGATGAAGGGTTGATGGTACTGCTCTCATGCAGTGTATCCATGGTCTTCCGAGCAAGGCATTGTACCTCATGTCTCGTTCGATGACATGAAAGTTGGTATTTTGGGTTGCGCCGGCCACGTTGACCGAGAGGGTGATCTCTCCTTTTGTTGTTTCGCTCGCCATGTTTAATCCGTTGAGGACCCGAGAGGCCAGCACGATCTGGCCGAGCAGTACGAGTTTCTCCACCACCCACGATCTGATTATGTTAGCCGAGCTACCTGGATCCACAAGCACGCGTTTAATTTGAAACGTATTCACAAGAAAAGAAATTATCAATGCGTCATTGTGAGGTTGAGACAAGGTCTCGATGTCCTCGTCACTGAATGTGAGACCATCTTCGGGAATGTAACCCCGATTTCGCTTTTCCTTGGTGATTGATATTTTTGTTTGTTTGACAATGGGTTCCTATGGGATATCGATTCCTCCCATGATCATGTGGATGACATGTTGTGGCTCTTATGTTTCATTTTTCATGTTCGCCTCTCTTTCCCAAAATTGATTTTTAGCAAGGTCGGTGAGGAATTCTCGGATGTGCCCTTTATTGATTAGCCGGGCTACTTCCTCTCGGAGCTTCCTGCAATAATCGGTCTTATGACCGTGTGTGCCATGAAATTCGCACACCAGGTTATGGTTCCTTTGCGATGGATCTGATAGTATGTGTTTTGGCCACCTGATGTCTTTGATTTTTCCTATTGCCGATACGATGTCTGAAACATCAATCTTGAAGTTGTACTCAGATAATCGGGGGGCCTCTACCGGTCCTGCGTGTCTGTCGAAATTGGCTTTTCTCACGAGTCCCCGCGGATTCTGACCTCGATCCACCCTACGATCGTTTCGAGGTATGTTATGCCTTGGGGATTTTCTTCGATCTTCAGTGTATAGTTGGCACCTTTCCTTGTTTGGCATTGGTTCCTTTGCCATGAGCCTGCTAGTATACACCGAGCCCGAGGGGGCTCCTAGTTGGTCGTCTTCGACCCTATTCTTTGATTGATATCGGTTATGTACATCCGCCCAAATGATGGCAAGATATTCTACCAAGTTCTGCTTTAGTTGCTTCGAAGCTATTGAACTTCGTTCATTCAAGCCTTGGGTGAAGGCCTGCACTGCCTAGTCATCGGAGACCGGTGGTAATTCCATTCTCTCCATTTGAAAGTGAGATACAAATTCCCGTAGCATCTCGTTCTCTCTCTGTTTGATTTTGAAGACGTCTAATTTCCTTGTAGCAACCTTGATGGCACCGGTGTGTTCCTTTATAAAAAAATCTGCCAGCATGGCAAAAGAATCGATTGGATTCGTGGTTAGGTTGTGATACCACATCATGGCCCCTTCAATAATGTTTCTCCATTTACATTTATATTGATTCATATGGTGAGGTTGAGAGTAATAGCACGAAGGGTGATGTTGTGCAAGTTTCTTACTATTTTTAATTGCTAAAATAATTGTTGCTTACAATCTGTGTTTGCCTTATTGTTTTCCTTGTTTATTATGTTAGAAATTACCCACCGCATGCTCCCTTCCCATTAATTTCTATTTCTTTTAAATTCTTTAATTGTTGTTATTCCTCCTAGCAAGTTTATATAAATATCCAGGTTTTATGTGGTGTGTCTTGTCCTAGCCTTGTCACTACTTCGTCGAGGTTAGGCTCGACACTTACTTATTACATGGGGTCGGTTGTACTGATACTACACTCGTCACTATTTTGTGCAGATCCAGGTATCGGCCAGTGTTAGGAGATCTTAGTAGCCCGCATTCATCATTCAGAGACACGAGGTAGATCTATCGGCGTCCGAAGATTCCTGGAGTCTTCTCTTAGTTCTATAGACACTGTTTTTATTATATTCGAAATAGTTACAAATTGTGACACCAGACCCTAGGGTAGTCTTTTAGTTATATATTTAGTTCGTGGCTCAGCTTAGTTATTTGTTTATTATTTTATTCATGAAGTTATTCGTTAGAAATTTTTAGATTTAGTTTATTTTAAATGGTCTTATTGTTTTTAAGTAAATATTCAAAGGAAAATAACTAATAGACTTATAACATTCGCTTGCCTAGCAAGTTTGGTGTTAGGCGCCATCATGGTCCCTAAAATTGGTAATTTCGGTCGTGATAAGTTGGTATCAAAGCACTAGGTTGCTTAGGTCTCACAATTCACGAACAAGCTTAATAAAGTCTGAAGGATCGGTATAGAGACGTTTGTACTTATCTCTTAAAGGCTATCGAGTTAGGAAACAACTCCATTTTTATTTATATTCTCTCGTATGATTCTTGTTATCTCAATACTGATTGAATTCTTCCATTCTCTCGCAGATGGCGAGAACACGTGCTTCCTCTTTTGCTGACCAACACTCCTGTCCTCCAGCAACAGCAGCTCCTACTAAGGGCAGAGGCCAAGGCCGCGCCAGAGGCTGAGGCAGGGGCAGAACTCATCCCATTGCTCAGACACCACCCCCAGTTGTGGAACCTCAGATTGAGATTAATTAGGGGGTTCTATCTCAGACCATTCCAGCGGGAACAACTCAGGTCCCAGAGGGATTTATTGCTACCCCGGTACTTCAGGACGCTTTGGTCCGTTTAGTCGGCATTATGGAGAGTGTGGCCCATACTGGCGCATTCCCCGTAGCAGCAGTCGTATCTCAGGCTGGAGGAGGGGTTCATACTCCTTCTACCCACACTCCATTTCACACTACTCCTCAAATTCAGACCCTAATAACCAATCCAGTTAGGCTAATTCAGCCACTTGCTCCAGCGCCGCCCAATAATGGGGCAGCTATGTCTAATGATGCTTTGTGGAGGTTGGAAAGGTTCATTAAGTTATTTCCTGTTCATTTCAGTGGTGAGACTTCAGAGTATCCTTAGGAATATCTTGATAGTTGTCATGAGGTTATGCGGAATATGGGTATCTTGGAGACCAATGGGGTCGATTTTACTGCCTTTCAAATGACTGGTTCCGCCAAGAAATAATGGAGGGATTATTTGTTGACTAGACCAGTTGGTTCGCCTGCTGTGACTTGGGATCAATTTTCTCATCTCTTTTTGGAGAAGTTCTTACCTATTACTACTCGAAAGGAGAAGCGTCGCTAGTTTGAGCGACTTCAGCAGGGCAGTATGACCGTGACCTAGTATGAGAATCGCTTTGTGGAGTTGGCTAGACATGCTCTTCTTTTGTTTGCCCACAGAGAGAGAGGGGGTCAGACGGTTTATTGAGGGCTTTGCTCAGCCCATTAGGTTATAGATGGCGAAAGAGACAGGGACTGATATTTTTTCAGGATGCGGCTAATGTGGCCAAGAGAGTAGAGTTGGTTCTCAGGATGAGAGGTCAGGGGTCTGACAAAAGACCTCGCCATTTCGGTGGTTTTAGTGGTGTCTCATCTGGAGGCGGGGTTAGTTTCAACAGAGGCCATTCTTCTAGGACATTCCATTCAGCACTTCAGGCTTCACATGGTACTTCAGGAGGTCGTGGTTATTATATGCCTCCTTCTGCTCATCCAGTATACAGTGCACCATCAGCTCCATCAGTGCACCTCTTTTTTATTGTGTTCAAGGTGGTTATACTGGTCAACAAGGTCAGTTTGCCGGCCAGTAGACTCAGCAATCAAGGTTTTGTTATACTTTTGGTGACTCAAGGCACATTTCTAGGTATTGTCCTCGCGCGTCGGATAATTCTCAGTATCAGGGTTCCCGTGCTATAGTTCCAGCACTGCCTGCCCAGCCATCCAGGGGTAGGGGTCAGGGAGCTAGAGGTAGAGGTAAGATTGTTAGAGGTGGAGGCCTGGCAGCTAGAAATGGAGGTCCACCTATCATAGGTCCTCCCAGAGATGTGGTTCAGGGAGGCGGGGCCCAACCCCGGTTATATGCGGTTCATGCTAGACCCGAGGCAGAGTCCTCTGATGTTGTTATTACAGGTATCATTTTAGTTTGCAATAGAAATGCCTCCGTTTTGTTTGATTCGGGGTCTACTTATTCTTATGTGTCATCCTATTTCGCCTCGTATTTGGTTGTGCCCCACGATTCCTTGAGTGTTTCTGTTTATGTGTCTACGCCGGTGGGGGATGCTATTATGGTAGATCGTGTGTATCATTCGTGCGTAGTAGTCATTGAGGGTCTTGAAACTAGTGTGGACCTTTTTCTTCTTGACATGGTTGATTTTGATGTTATATTGGGCATGGATTGGTTGTTGATTTATTATTCCATCTTGGAATGTCATGCCAAGACAGTTACTTTAGCCGAATCTATGAGTCTGTGAGTCATCGTGTCTGAGGTTTTCTACAGACTTATGGGTAGGCTGGTACCCTATCCCTGTAACAACCCGGTCTGTTGTTACATAAAACCTGCATTATAATTATTATTATTGACTTGTTATAGATTGGTTATACTGTATTTGATGTATTAGAGTTGATAGGCTTGAAATTGAATAGTTGTAGTGAGAGTTCAATCAATTAGCCTTTAAAATTAGCCTTAAAATGGAAAAAGTAAACTGAGAGTTGACTTATTGGTAAACGACCACGGAATGCAGATTTTATGGTTCGAATAGCTTCGTTAGGTGATTTGGGACTTAGGAGTGTGTTCATAATAATTTTGTGATGTCCGGTGTAGAATTAGACTTGAATTGGCGAAAGTTAGTTTTTGGCGATTTTCGGTCGGCAGTGGAAAATAGGCTATCGGGGTTGGAATGGAATTCCGACAGTTGGAACAGGTTCGTAATTTTATTTTGGACTTGTCTGCCAAATTTCAGTTCGATCGGAGTTGTTTTGGATAGTTTCAGCATCATTGGGGGATTTTAGAAATATCAAAGTTCTTAGGCTTGAATCCGGTGATAATTTGGCATTTTGAGGTTAGTTTTGATGTTTTGAGAGTGCAAATAAGTTTGAATGATCATACGTGACGTGTTGGTAAGTTTGGTTGGGGTCCCGAGGAATTCGGGATTGATTCCAGGTGATTAACGGACCCATTTGGACTCAAGAACATAACTGTTTTTTCTGGTGGTTTTGCACAGGGAATTAACCCTATGCGTTCGCGGAAGGGGGCCCGCGTTCGCATAGGGGAAATGGAAGCTGGGGGATTTTTGTGTTGTACGTTCGCGATGGTCCAGATGAAAACGCGGAGCAGAGGAGAAAGTTGCATCGCGAACGTGGAAAGACTAGTGCGTTCGCGTAGGGTTCAAGTCACATGGGGGACCCCCAGGCCATTTTTCAGTGCGAACGCGGACCTGGGGTGTGATTGCGAAGGGTTGTCTGGGCAAGGCAGTGCGATCGCGACGAGCTGACCGCGATCGCGAAGGGCAAGGAACAGCAGTCAACGCGAACTTGTCCCGTTGACCGCGATCGCGAAGAACAATTACTGGTCAGTTAAATAAAAGCCCCTCCGCGACCTAAACCCTTTTTACACCATTTTTGTACGGACAAAGAACTTTGGGGCGATTTTTAAAGAGGGAAATCCTTGTTCTTCATAGAATTAAGTGTGTTGATCATTAAAACTCGATTATGGATGATTATAGAACATAAAACCAGTGTACATTCATGGAAAATCAGTAGAAAAATTGGGTTTTAGGGCTTGAGACTATGAGACCTTTAGGTGTCGATTTGAGGGGTCAAACGAACTCCGATTTTGGTGTTCTTTATATGTACGGATTCGTGAGAGGAAGAAGAACACTTTTGTATTAAAATTTCTGAGTTTTGGGACGCGGGCATGGGGTCTGGTTTTGACCGGTTTCGGAGTTTTGGGTTAAATTTGATACCTTTCGATTGGAAATTGTTCCTTAAGCACATATTGATGATAAAAATCTGAACTTGGTAGATTTGGAGCCTTTGGAGGTTGACTCTAGAGGCAAGCGTGTCGTGGGATAGTTTCGGGTTAGTTTTGAGGTAAGTAATGTCTTTAAATCCTGTCCTGAGGGTATGAAACCCCGGACTATGCACCCTTTCACGGGTATTGAAATGCAAAGGTTTAAACTTTGGAGATATATTCCTTACTTAGGCGACTTTGAGTTGTGAAACGGCTTTTTAAAGCTTATTTCCAATAGTACTATATATACTTGATATGTTTTGGGCTGTAAGCCGTGTTTGGGGCCTAGTGCCGACTTGTTTACCCCTTGGGGGACGTTTTACTATTATCCTCACAGATATGTTATGATTTTACACTCAGTATAATTATGGCCTGAAGGGAAAATTGAGAGTGTCTGATTGAGTGAGGTTGTTGGCCTATGTTGTGAGGATGTTATGATATGAGTGAGGCTGCAAGCCTATATTGTGAGGATGATATGATATGAGTGAGGATGGGGGCCTATATTGTGTGTGATTTATGCCATGCTGTGGCTTATTATAGCGCTTGGACTGTAGGAGCCCTCTGGAGTATTTAGACACCCCCAGTGAGCGCAGGTACCTAATGAGTGATGCTCGCGGGGCTTATGCCGAGTGATTGTGAGGTTGCCTGATGGGCAAAGTGATTGTGAGGTTGCCTGGTGGGCAGAGTGATTGTGAGGTTGCCTGATGGGCAGAGTGATTGTGAGGTTGCCTGATGGGCAGAGTGATTGTGAGGTTGCCTGATGGGCTAATACGGAAAGATATCGTTACGAGAAATGATTATGGCCCGAGGGGCAGTTTTATGAAGATTTTTACTGAGTTTTCAAACTATGATTTACTTCGTTTTGAAAATGGTTTTTACTAAGAATTTTACGGAGATATTTTGATATTACACTTGGTTCAAAGGATTTCTTGAAACTGATTTCGAACTTATGTATTTAATGAATATTACCTGGTGACTTGGTGTTTTACTGGCTTTTGTGAAATTGTGTATCTGTACTATGTGTTTTATATTACTCAGACTGTGATTTATTTTCATTACTACTGAGTTGGCGTACTCATAAAGACTCCCTGTGCCTCTGTGCACAGATTCAGGTGACGGTTTGGAGCAGTAGCTGTCTCAAGTCGTTAGCAGCTGTTACGGGATTTCGAGGTAGCTGTCCAGCGTCCACAGCTTCTCCATTTCCCTTCCTTATCTAGTTTTAGCATTTGATTCAGAGACATATAATATAGTTTTAGCAGACTTAAATTTTTTTATTCTGAGATGCTCATGACTATCGACTCCAGTTCTTGGGAGGTGTGATTAGGATAATATGGGAACACTAAGACTTAATTGTATTATTTGATGCTATGGTTGCATGCTTATTATTGAATTGTGAACTCGTATAATTGAACAAATGTGTAGTGAAGTGATGGTTGGCTAGCCTAGTTCTACGATAGGCGCCATCACAGCCTGTTAGGATTTGGGGTCGTGACAAGTTGGTATCAGAGCTCTAGGTTACATAGGACTCAACTGTCATGAGCAGGTTTAGTAGAGTCTTGCGGATCGGTACGGAGACGTCTGTACTTATCTTCGAGAGGCTGCAGAACGTTTAGGAAACATCTCTATTTTCTTGAACTCTTTCGTGCCAATCTATTGATTCTTGAAATCTAAACTTACGTTGTTTCATTATCTCACAGATGGTGAGGACACACAATACCGATCAGGGTGACCAGACACCAGCCAGACCTGGAAGGGGTCGGGGACGTGGTAGAGGTAGAGGACCAGCTCAGGCAACAACCGGGGTAGTACCACAGGATCCCCCTATCGTTCAGGATCAGGTTCCCGCCGATGGTGCTCCAGCGGGATAGGCTCAGGCACCGGCAGTGCCTATTGTTATTCCGGCTCTTTAGGAGACCCTGACTCAAATATTGATGGTGTGTTCCAGTTTAGCTCAGGCAGTTGCTATGTCCACTACTGCCACTACAGCTCAGACCGGGGGAGGCAATCAGACTCCAGCTGCCCGGACACCTGAGCAGGTTGTACGGGGTATTCAGGCACTAGGAGCAGCCCCAGTTCAGCCGGTTTCTCCAGCTCAGGATTTTGTGGTCGCTGTTATGCCTGATGATGAGCAGCGTAGGTTGGAGAGGTTCAGCATACTTAAGCCTCCGACTTTTAGCGGTACAGAGGGCTAGGACGCCCAAGGTTTACTTGATAAATTCCAGAGGATACTACGTACTGCAGGTATTTTGGAGACTAGTGGGGTCTCGTTTGTTACATTTCAGTTTGCGAGCATTGCTTTTACTTTGTGGGATTCATTCGAGAGGCGTAGGCCGGTTGGTTCAGCATCTCTCACCTTGCCACAGTTCTCCACGATCTTTTTGGAGAAGTATGTTCCTCAGTCCCACAGAGAGGAGCATCGCTGTCAATTTGAGTAGCTGCGCCAGGGAGAATTATCAGTCACCCAATACGAGATGAGGTTTTCTGAATTGGCCAGACATGCTTCTGAGATTGTCCCTACTGACTAGGAGAGAATTAAGAGGTTTGTAGATGGTCTCACTTATCAGCTTCAAATCTTGATGACCAGAGAGAGAGTGTCTGGAGCTACATTTGAGAAGGTTGTTGACATTGCTCGAGATATTGAGTCGGTTCGTAGGCAGGATCGTGAGGAGAGGGAGGTCAAGAGGCCTCGGGGAGCAGGTAATTTCAGTGGTGCTCCTCCCAGAGGGCAATTTCAGCCTAACAGAGGTCGTTCATTTAGACCTCCACAACTAGTTCGCCCAGCTTATAGTGGTGTATCTTCGGGGCAAGGTCCTCGCAATTCTCATCAGAGACGTTCATCTTTTAGTGCCCTTCCAGCAAATAGCTCTGCCCGAGCATCGTCTTATTAGGGTTCTTCTATGCATGGTTCGCGGGTGGTTATCATGGTTGCAGGGGTTTTCGTTAGTTTTCATCTCCAGCTCCAGGAAATTGTTATGAGTGTGGAGAGTTCGGACATGAGTGGAGGCAGTGTTCCCGTCGTCCTAGTAGTTTAGCTCAGCAGAGGGTTCAGCCCTCGGCTTCAGCCCCAGTCATATCACCACCTACCCAGGCAGCCAGAGGTGGTGGTCAGGCAGCTAGAGGCCGTCCCAGAGGGGGAGGTCGAGAAGGTGGAGGCCAGCCACGTATTTATGCACTTCCGGCTAGGCCTAATGCTATGGCTTCAGATGCGGTGATTACAGGTATTGTTTCAGTTTGTCACTGTGATGCCTTGGCTTTATTTGACCCTGGTTCCACGTACTCTTATGTCTCATCCTATTTTTCTCATTTTCTGAATATGCCCCGTGAGTATCTAGTTACTTTTGTTCATGTTTCGGCTCCGGTGGGTGATACTATTATTGTGGACCGTGTGTACCGGTCGTGTCTTATATCTATTGGGGGTATGGATATCAAAGTGGACCTTATGTTACTCAGTATGGTCGATTTTTATGTAATTCAGGGCATGGACTGGTTATCCCCATATCATGCTATTCTTGATTGTCACGCTAAAACCGTTACCCTAGCTATGCCCGGAATTCCGAGAGTTGAGTGGAGAGGGTCTATAGAGCATGTACCTAGCAAAGTGATTTCTTATTTAAAGGCTCAGCGTATGGTTGAGAAAAGGTGTGAATCTTATCTTGCGTTTGTGAGGAATGTTAGTAGTGAGACTCCGTCTGTTGATTTTGTTCTCGTAGTCCGTGATTTTCTGGATGTATTTCCTGCAGACCTGCCAGGCATGCCACCTGACAGGGATATTGATTTTGGTATTGACTTGGTGTCCGACACTCAGCCTATCTCTATTCCACCTTACCGCTTGACACCGAAAGAGTTGAAAGAATTAAAGGAGCAGCTTCAGGAACTCTTAGATAAGGGGTTCATTCGGCCGAGTGTGTCACCTTGGGATGTGCCGATGTTGTTTGTGAAAAAGAAGGATGGTTCGATGCGCATGTGTATTGACTATAGACAGTTGAATAAGGTTACAGTGAAGAACCGTTATCCTTTGCCTCGTATTAATGACTTATTTGATAGGCTTCAGGGAGCTAAGGTGTTCTCCAAGATTGACTTAAGGTCTGGGTATCATCAGTTGGAAATTTGGGATTCTGATATTCCGAAGACGGCTTTCAGGACTAGATACGGTCATTATGAATTTCTGGTTATGTCATTTGGGCTGACCAATGCCCCAGCAGCGTTCATGCAATTGATGAACATCGTGTTTCAGCCCTACCTTGATACTTTCGTTATTGTGTTCATCGATGACATCCTGGTTTATTCTCGTAGCCAGGAAGAGCATGCTCAGCACTTGAGAATCGTGTTGCAGAGATTGAGAGAGGAGAAGCTTTATGAAAAATTCTCTAAGTGTGAGTTTTGGCTTGGTTCAGTAGCTTTCTTGGGGCACGTGGTGTCTAGTGAGGGTATTCAGGTTGATCCGAAGAAGATTGAGGCGGTGCAGAGTTGGCCTAGACCGTCTTCAGCTACAGAGATTCGGAGTTTCCTTGGTCTGGCAGGTTACTACCGTCGCTTTGTGGAAGGATTTTCTTCTATTGCTTCACCTCTGACAAATTTTACACAGAAGGTTGTTCTATTCAGATGGTCCGATGAATGTGATGAGAGCTTTCAAAAGCTCAAGTCGGCATTGACCACAGCTCCGATATTAGTGTTGCCTACTGGTTTGGGTTCTTATACGGTCTATTGTGATGCTTCTAAAGTTGGCTTGGGAGCGGTGTTGATGCAGGACGGTAGGGTGATTTCCTACCCATCGAGACAGTTGAAGGTGCACAAGAAGAATTATCCAGTGCACGATCTTGAGTTAGCTGCCATTGTTCATCCCTTAACGATTTGGCGGCATTATGGAGTACAGTGTGAGATTTTCACCGATCATCGTAGTTTGCAGTATCTGCTAAGGCAGAAGGACTTGAATTTGCGACAGAGGAGATGGTTGGATCTTTTCAAGGACTATGACTTGACTATTTTGTATCATCCGGGGAAGGCCAATGTGGTGGTCGATGCCTTGAGTCGCATAGCCGAGAGTTTGGGAAGTCTAGCTTATCTTTCAGCAGCAGAGCAACCTTTAGCCCTTGATGTTCAGGCTTTAGCGGGTCAGCTAGTGAGATTGGATTTGTCAGACCCTCCACGGGTGGTAGCTAGCATGGCTTCACGGCCTTCTTTATTTGATCAGATTAAGGCACGACAGTATGATGACCGACACTTATTAGTTCTTCAAGATAGAGTTCGTCGGGGTTATGCCAGAGATGTGACTATTGGTGATGACGGAGTTATGAGGATGCAGGGCCGCATTTGCGTGTCCAATGAAGAGGGTATTCGAGAGATGATATTAGCAGAGGCTCACAACTCGCGGTATTCTATTCATTCGGGTGCCGAAATATGTATCAGGATCTGAGACAGAAGTATTGGTGGAGGAAGATGAAGAGAAATATTATTGAGTATGTAGCACGGTGTCTCAACTGCCAGCAGATCAAGTATGAGCACCAGAGACCAGGTAGTTTTCTTCAGAGGTTAGATATTCCGGTGTGGAAGTGGGAGCGGATTACTATGGGCTTTGTACTTGGGCTTCCACGCACTTCGAAGGGTTTTGATGCTATTTGGGTCATTGTGGATAGACTGACCAAGTCCGCGCATTTCATTCCTGTCAGTACTACTTATACTTCAGAGCGGTTAGCTGGTATTTACATTAATGAGATTGTTCGGTTGCACGGAGTTCCGGTTTCTATTATTTTTGACAGAGGTACTCAGTTCTCATCTCAGTTTTGGAGGGCCGTACAGAAAGGTATGGGTACTGATGTAGAGTTGAGCACTGCATTTCACCCTCAGACCGACGGGCAGTCGGAACGGACTATTCAGATATTGGAGGATATGCTACGGGCTTGTGTGATTGATTTTGGTGGTTCATGGGATCAGTTTCTGCCATTAGCAGAGTTTGCATATAATAACAGCTATCAGTCCAGTAGTCAGATGGCCCCGTATGAGGCTTTATATGGTAAGAGGTGTAGATCTCTGGTTGGTTGGTTCGAGCCTGGTGAGGCTAAGTTATTGGGCACATATTTGATTCAGGATGCGTTGGAAAAGGTGAAGTTGATTCAGGAGCGACTTCGCACGGCACAGTCTAGACAGAAGAGTTATGCGGACCGGAAGGTTCGGGATGTGTCATTTATGGAAGGTGAGAAGAAACTGCTAAAAGTATCACCCATGAAGGGTGTTATGAGGTTCGAAAAGAGAGGAAAGCTGAGTCCACGATTCATTGGTCCTTTTGAGGTGCTTCAGAAGGTTGGAGAGGTGGCTTATAGACTTGCTTTTCCACCCATCTTGTCAGTGTTCATCCGGTGTTTCATGTGTCAATGCTCAAAAAATATGTTGGTGACCCGTCTCATGTGTTAGACTTCAGCACATTTCATCTCCAGGGCGATATGTCCTATGAGGTTGAACCAGTAGCTATTTTAGCTCGAGAGGTAAGAAAGTTGAGGTCCAAGGATATAGCATCAGTAAAGGTGCAGTGGAGAGGTCAGCCAGTGGAGGAAGCTACTTGGGAGACCGAGCGGGAGATGCAGAGCAAGTATCCTCACTTGTTTGAGACTGCAGGTATATTTTTAGACCCGTTCGAGGACGAACGTTTGTTTAAGAGGGGGAGAATGTAACGACCCGGTCCGTTGTTACGTAAAACCTACATTATAATTGTTGTTATTGACTTGTTATAGATTGGTTATACTGTATTTGATGTATTAGAGTTGATAGGCTTGAAATCGAATGGTTGTAGTGAGAGTTCAGTCAATTAGCCTTTAAAAATAGCCTTAAAATGGGAAAAGTCAACTGAGAGTTGACTTATTGGTAAACGACCTCGGAATGCGGATTTTATGGTTTTAATAGCTTCGTTAGGTGATTTGGTACTTAGGAGTGTGTTCAGAATAATTTTGTGATGTCCGGTGTAGAATTAGGCTTGAATTAGCGAAAGTTAGTTTTTGGCGATTTCCGGTCGGCAGTGGAAAATAAGCTATCTGGGTCGAAATGGAATTCCGATAGTTGGAACAGGTTCGTAATGTCATTTGGACTTGTCTACAAATTTTCAGGTCGGTAGGAGTTGTTTTGGATAGTTTCGGCATCATTGGAGGATTTTAGAAATATCAAAGTTATTAGGCTTGAATCCGGTGAGAATTTGGCGTTTTGAGGTTAGTTTTGATGTTTTGAGAGTGCAAATAAGTTTGAATGATCATACGTGACGTGTTGGTATGTTTGGTTGGGGTCCCGAGGGGCTTGGGATTGATTCCGGGTGATTAACGAACCCATTTGGACTCAAGAACATAGCTGGTTTTTCTGGTGTTTTTGCACAGGGAATTAACCCTATGCGTTCGCGGAAGGGGGCCCGCGTTCGCATAAGGGAAATGGGAGCTGGGGGATTTTTGTGTTGTGCGTTCGCGATGGTCCAGGTGCGAGCGCGGAGAAGAGGAGAAAGGTGCATCGTGAACGCGGAGAGACTAGTGCGTTCACGTAGGGTTCAAGTCACCTGGGGGACCCCCAAGTCGTCGGTCAGTGCGAACGCGGACCTGGGGTGCGATCGCGAAGGGTCGTCTGGGCAAGGCAGTGCGATCACGACGAGTTGACCGCGATCGCGAAGGGAAAGGAACAACACTCAACGCGAACGCGGCCCGTTTACCGCGATCGCGAAGAACAATTACTGGTTAGTTAAATAAAAGCCCCTCCACGACCTAAACCCTTTTTACACCATTTTTGTATGGACAAAGAGCTTTGTGGGTCGATGAGCTCGACCGGTAAAGTCACAAGAGGCCTACGGGCTAATTCAAAACCTAAAGGGTTGATGAGCTCGACCGGTAACCCGGCTCGAGGATTGAGCCAGAAATGGTTAACTAAAGTTGCGTAGGAGCCTTGAAGCCAGCGCAAGAGGCCTACGGGCTAATTCAAAACCTAAAGGGTCGATCAGCCCAAGATGTAACCCGGCTCGGGGACTAAGCCCGAAATGGTTTACTAAAGTCGCGTAAGGGCATTGAAGCCAGCACAAGAGGCCTACGGGCTAATTCAAAACCTAATAGGTCGATGAGCCCGAGCTGTAACCCGGCTCGGGGACTGAGCCCGAAATGGTTAACTAAAGTGGCGTAAGATCCTTGAAGCCGGCGTAAGAGGCCTACGGGCTAATTCGAAACTCGATGGGTCAATAAGCTCGAGTTGTAGCTCAGCTCGAAGACTGAGCCCTATATGATTAATTGAAAACATCTAAGGGCAGGCACTCATAAGCCTTCGGACTAACCTCAAAAGGCCTATAAGCCAGTTAAAAGTCCATATTAACTCCATGTTTAAAGACACCCAAGGGCCAACATATAAGGATATTGGGAGCCAACACGGAAATCTTCAAAGGCCGACTTCGAGACCTAAAGGCCAACAAAATTTAAGTCAAGATCTGACTCGGGAACTAAATCCCAAATGGCCGATCTTAGATAATCATATATCGTTCGGCCAACAAAAGAACCTAAAAGTTCCGTCTTGGAAAATAGATCTCAGACCGATGACAATTCGGTGCTACGACCTGTCGCAGAGGCGAGCCGCAAATGTTTATATAGAGTCGGGGGAGTATATTTATGAAACTTACATCCAAAACTCTCGCAGAAAAGGAAATATATGTGAACCCAGTCTATACTTAGGCCCAATGTCTTCCCTAATTTAAAACAAGTTCCTCACTCGAAGAGAATGTGCAAACCTTAGGGCTATCCACACCCCCGAATTTTGTGCGGACGCCCAATTATAAAGCCCAAAGGCAATCCGGGTCCGAACAGGTCCTCAGTCGAAGATTATTTATTATGCCTCCGAGCCATCTCTATTTTTAGATCTCAAGAAAACGCCCGCTCGACCCTTTGTGACCAAAGGCTTCCTGAATTCGAGTGAATACTTACTCGGAGACCGTACTCGGAATTCCCCGGGCTGCCTAAGTTAGGGAAAGTTCTCACTCGAGGGTTATCGATGGGCCATCATTGATACAAAGAAGTTGAGGCTCAATTCTCACCGAACCATAGGCGATCCTAGCTCGGGAAAAGGCTCAAAGTTTTAAGGAGCATGGTATTGGTCATGTCGCAGGTCCGATATTCGGGCTAATCGTCGGAACCATACACGCAGATTTTCATAAGTAGAAGATAGAATAAAATTCAGCACCAGATCAATTAAAAAATAAGGAAGCTCTTATATTAATAGGAAATATTTACAAAACCCATATGGGATCTTTACACAACGACAAAGAAGCATAAAACAAACTACCAAAATCCTAATCTACGGGCAATGGCATGTCCTCCGGGGACACATTCTCAAGAATCTCCTCATAAGCGACCTCGTTTCAACCTTTCGAGTAGCGTCTTCGGGCCCCCTTCCTTCGAAGCGGCAATGGACGGACAACATGTTCCTACGCCTCCTAAAAGCTTCCGCTTTTGGTGGGCTCGTCATCACCACTATTGAAGAGCCACTTCTTGAGACAATGAACCGGTATGGGATGCAAAAGCTAGTGGATATTTCCTCCTCGCTCATGAAGGGCAAGAAGGATGAAGTGCCACACCCGGTTGAAGTTAAGAGAGATGAGCAGTAGTATAGGTACTCCATACCTTACGGCACGGAAGGCACTCGATGCCCTTCTCTCATTTCCTTGGGTCGACAACAGCAAAAAGAACAACAACAACAACCCAATATAACCCTGCTCAGTGGGGAGGGTTTTGAGAATGAAGTCATGTCCAGGCTCAATAGGCCGCCGACGAGTAATTTTGTGGACATGGGTTTGCCCCATAAGGACAGAAAAATAGAGATGGATGAATGATGTTTTGGATCAGGCAAGCCCCTATTTATAGAAGGTCGGCAACCTTACTAACTACGGAATAAATACTTCTAGAGAAATCAACCGGTGGTGCAATCATCACCTTTTTGAAAAATTCAATCGGTGGCGCAATCATCATCTTTTTGAAAAAATTAAATGGCAGTGCAATCAATGTTCCTAGGGAGATGATCTGGCAGGACGTTTTGAATCACCTGATTATCTTGCATCACGAATATGACGTCATCACGAAGGTGCCCGGGAGGACTCACATCGAGGTCGTTTCTTATTATTTCATTATAAGAAACGCGGGGACTATCTGTGTACGGCTAAAATTGGGAAGGCCAATTTTATGTTTATTATGATATTCGATAGTTTGTTCGCATGGGATCCAAAGTATGGCCTGGCGTCCGATCTCGAGCCCCCCCTTACTTTCGACCCAAGACAATACGGGCCCAGGATCGACATAGGGACGGCACAAAGATTAAGTCAGACAGCTCTGTAACAAAGTACGATTCCGTACTTAGACATTAACTAGCTGAATCAATCAAAATCTTTGTAATAAATGTCAATGTACTATATTGGGATTCTCCATCGTATAAAAAGAGGACCCTTGTCATTTTGTTAAGGATATTATTGAATACAAGGAACAAGAACATTCTCTGCTTTATTACTCAAACATTCTCTATCTCTCTCTACTAACTCATTTACTTGCATTTATTGCTTTCTATTAATTGTTCTTCATTTATCGCTCGTTATTGATCATAAATAGCATACTCCGTAGCCTGTAAGTTTGTTATAGATTCATCGACCATTCGGCCATAGCCCCGAGCCTCGACCTTGAGGACCCCCGAGGCCAACATCGAGCCTCAGATTTAAGGCACCACAGTTTGCTTATCTTCGTTTTTCTTAACTTATTTTCCTCTATTTATTCCAACTACACTTAGCACCTACTACTTAACAACTAGCATTAAAATAGATCGTATATTTTTAGAACCACATAATCAAATATAATTGTAATTACCATATTCTATGTAAACAAATTTTAAGTAATTTGATACAATTCTTAATTATGTGAGTAATTGGTTAATTATCGGGCAACGGAATATTACCTAATTTATTAATAAATTAGTAGATAAAGATTTAGAATCCCCACCCCGCTCCCACGTGGCAGCAAGCCAATTCTTAACCAAATGACTCTTATCATTTTGGCTAGGTGGCAAGTAATGGGTTGGCCTTAATACAAACATGATTTGAGCAAATTAACTTACCATTCACTTAAAAATAGAATATGCAGAATCATGTAGATCTCACATGATATAGAAGCACTAGGTCCCAAGGCTACTTGTTACAGTAATCCTTTCAAAATGGAGAACATATAAGGGGCATCAAATATATTGTTATTTTCCTAGCTAGTAGCCATTTTACCAAGTTTAGTTTCTACCTTTGACTGAACGAAGACCTTTTCTAACTCTTTTTGATTAGAGTACTTGGGGTACCAATATGATGTTTAGTCATCTCCGTTTGCTGCTTTCCGTTTTGACAAATCACATATTATTTGTAGCTCATGAGACCTTTCTGGTAGTGAAGTTTGAGTACTCCCCTGAAATATGGTTCAGGGAGAAAGGAGATTTCTGATATCTTTTGATACTTCTATGCATTGACTTTAAAAAATTCCAAAAGTTTGTAAGCACTATCTTTTTTCTGTATCGGAGGATTTTATTACATAATAGTGAATTAACAACAGACAGGAGAGGAGGACAAGGTTTCCTCAGGTATGTTAAGGCTATCTCTTCTTTCTTTTTGACATTATCCAAATAATACAAATGAAACGAGTTAAATACGCAACTTTCATAAATGACTCTATACATAGAAATACTAGGGGTGTCTATATTTTTAATTCCCCGTGCGAATTATTATTATATCTTCTGTTCATGGGTCTCAGAAAAATACGTAATTGATAAAGTTTATCCGGAAGGTATATTGATTTTTATGGCATTCCAAGAAAATCTTATTAACATATTTCTTATGCATTTCATGAATTTATACATGTACATTGCCCATGACCATATAGCATTATATACGCGTATATATATGTATATGGGATATGGGGAAGGTTATGGCGTTATATACGCACCACCACCTGATCAGCTGGTATACGATGATGATTATGCCTACAGTGGCTGAGATAATATGATAGGGTACACTGAGAGGCTTTATGATGTTATGTACATACAAACCTATGCATTACGTAACATTTATATGCATATGCATGACATTATAAATATTTTATCATTTACAGAGCTATCCAGACTTACAGGTTGAGTCATTTACTCCATGTTTCTTCAATGTTCTTTATATACTGATTTACATGCCTAACATACTCAGTACATTATTTGTACTGACGTCCTTTTGGGTATTGATAATTAGTTTGACGAGCCCTCATAGTAGACGAGATTGGCTTCAACAAAGGATTGATAGGACTCCACCTCATTCGGAGTGCAACCGAGTCTATGAGACATCATGTCAGAGGTTTTCTACAGACTTGTGGGCAGGTCGGTACCCTGTACCATTTGATGTCAAATAATCTTTGAGGCTTTATAGAAACATAGGTTCAGTTTGTACAGTATGTCAGAAGCCTTGACGGCCCATATGTATTCATGTCTAAAGAACGATAATTTATTGATACAGTGTTGCCCACTTATAGTTATGCACTACGAGTTATGGCCATGTTGGCCCATGATAGTTACAAAAGGAATGAGTCCAGCTAATTCGACCTATGTATATTCTAGTTGTTGTCGAACGATCATGAGTTACAGAGTGGTTCGCTCGGGCCAGCACGGCACCGAGTGCCAGTCATGCCTTCCCTGATTCAGGGCGTGACACCCGATACCAACGAGTTCAAACATTAATTCATTTTTTTATTTCCACTAAAATCTAACATAACAATTTTCTTCAAAAAATGATTTTTTAAAGCTAGGGAACTAAGAATTAAATTTCGGGCATACGCCCAAGTCCCATATTTTACTACAGACCTCCCGGGATCGTTGGAACACAGACTGGGTCCGTTTACTTAAAATGTTGATCAAAGTCAACTAAAAATCAAAATTTAACTCCAAAAATCATTAGTTCTTATATTTTCACATAAAAGCTTTCTGATTTTATGTCCGGATTGCGCACGCAAATTGAGGTAAATTAAATTAAATTTTTTTAAGGTTAATGAGCCCGGAATGGAATCTTAATACATAAGATAACCCTTTGGGTCATCACAGAAACCTTCTGGTTGGGTCTCACTTGTCAAAAATAAGAATGAAACCAAGACCCTTCCTTCGGGTTCGGTCTAATCTTTTTAAAAAAAGAGTCTAAATGAAAGCCAAGACCCTTCTTTCGGTATTCGGTCTCATCTTTCAGAAAATAAAAAAAGGGAATAAAGAATCTTTTGTGGTTTGATTTCCAATCAGTAAATAAATAAATCAAAGAAAAGGGAATCAAGAACATTTCGTGGGTTAGATTTCTAATCTTTTTAAATTGAAAAAGAAAAATCAAGAACCTTTTGTTGGTTAAATTTCTTTCAAAAAAGAACATTAAGTCAAAAGTTTAAAAAACTCAAAAGAAAAAAAAGGGAACCTTTCCTCGGGTTTGATCCAATTATGAAATCAAAAAAAAATATATATATCAACAAAATATTGACTTGGTTGGTACCAACATAGTTTGCAGTGTGCATAGGATGGAACAAGTGTTAATATGTATGATGGAGAGGATCAGTTTCGGGTAGATCATAGATTCTTGTTGTACCTTTTAATCATTCCTTAGTAACGCTTGAAAAATCTCAAGCTGACGGTAAGGTGAGAACAAAGCCAACCTCATAGTTTCTTGTGCATTGTGTGGTGAACTTTAGATTAAAATTCATTGCATTGCATTGTTGATCTATAACTTTGCTCGAATGTTTGTTGAGGCGAAATCCTGAGTGACGCTTAGTTTAGGAAAGGATCGTCGGCCTTCTTTGATCTGATAGAGCCTTTCAAGCCTACCAAATGACACCAATCCCAAACATTTCTGATAGCATCAAGCACAAGGATATAGTTTTGGAAGCTCCAAGAATGTCATTTACAATATCTCAAGCTAAAGAATTATAGACTAAGGTTGTTGCACTTCAATAGCAAGTAAAGAAGCTATTAATTGTAGAGGAAGAGATCAAGCCCAAAGGATATGAATTGTTAAGTTTTATAATTATTTGATGGCCCAAATTGATGTCCAAGAGAAGGAAGATTGGGTCCCAAAATCAGCGCTTGAAGTCCACCGAAAGGGAAACGAGAAGAGCTGAAAATGAGCTTAAAAGAGGTCAAAAAGGGGGTGTTTCAAAAGGATCCCAATTGGAGTCCAAACCAACGACCCAAACTAGTAGTTTTAATGCCCAAATTTTTCCCAAAGGGATTTGTCCCGCCACCCTCTTATTTTTATAAGGTTTTATTAGGTTTTTTAGTATTTATCTTAGCCTCTAAGTTAGGGTTTGCCTTGGCAGTCACCCTACCTAGTTTTAAGGACTTTTTACTTCTATAAATAGGAGTTCTTTTCATTCATTGTGGTACTTCATTATTGATTAATAAAATTATACTTTCAGAGTTCTTTTGAACTTTTGTTACTTGTGCTTTTAGATTTATCTTTCAACCTTTACTTGTTCATAGTTCAAGGTAGTAAGATAACTTCTTTATTGTGATATTATTAATTCATTTGTGTTATTCTTAGAAGGCAATTAATACTAGTTATTAATTGTTGTCTCATGTTACTCGTAAAGCGGTCAAGGTCCGAATCTATTGTTTTGATTAGTTCTTAAGTAAGGGCGTTTGTTTTCTTCAATAAATCAAAACGTTAATGCTTGGATCTTTTCAATTCTATAGAACTTGCGTTATTGGAAGTTCTTGTAAATCTTTCCCTGAATTTTTCCATATCCTTAATTTTCTGCACTTTAATTCTAGTCATTTAATTGCTTATTGTTATTACTTCTGCATTTACTTATCAAATTCTTACTCTAGTTTGGATTCTCGACATTGTTGTTATCAAGTGGTATCATTGCGTTTCTATCAAGATTTCGTTCTTGATATTCTTTGGTATTTCTTCAATACCAAGAGCCAAAAAGAATGTTATTGTATCATCGCGAATAATAACGTAATCAGTTTAAAAAAAGAATTGCTTACTTTCCAAGATTTTTCTTTTATATCTAATTTATTTCCAAAAATTAACAGAGGAAACAAGAAGAAAGGATCCTGGGTTTCAAATATAAGAAAAAAGTTAATTTTTTCTTAGTCTTTCTAATCTAAATATGTCACGACCCAAAACATACGGGTTGTGATGGCGCCGGACACCACTGCCAGGCAAGCCGACCCCTTAATCAGTTGGAACACTTTCCTCTTTAAAATTTTCGAAAGCGTTGCCTTTATTGCATTTCACAATCAAATAAATAAATTTTTATAAATTAAACATGACAGGAAACCCATTTAATTTAATAAAACAAGACTCAACACATCCCCAGAACCCGGTGACACAAGTACATGAACGGTTTCTAAGAATTTATACAATTATACAACTCTTGCCCGAGAAATAAATGGGACAAAGGCAATAGAGATACAATGTAAAGATATAGAAAGAAGGAGACTCTGTCAACTGCGGAATGCCTCCGGATGAATGCAGCCAGAGTAAGTCTCCAAATTAATCGCTGAACTATGAAGATACTTCTGCACAAAATGCACAAAAAGCGTAGTATGAGTACATATACATATATGTACCCAGTGAGTATCCCGTCTAAACTCGAAGGAGTAGTGACAAGAGGTCGACTAGATACTCACTAAGGTCCAGCAATATAATATAAAAAGAGATATGGCTAAAGCAGTAGGCATGTGAAGCAGAAATCAACAAGTACATAAGCAAATAATGTAATCCAAGTAACAACTAAAAATGAACTGCAAGTGCCAAATCCTCCGTTTACACAATACCTGTCAATCCCACTATAAGTGACTCAGACTCAAGTGATAATACAATACCAGAACAAGACAGACGGCCGGAGTCATAAGGGTGGTCATAAAGACTGAGGTCATAAGCTACCCACGATCGCGAATCATACCTACGACTCATGTGCTGACTCGATAATGATAAGATCCCCACGATCGCGCATCATACCTGCGACTCATGTGCTGACTCGATAATGATAAGCTACCCACGATCGCGAATCTTACCTGCGACTCGTGTGCTGACTCGATAATGGTAAGCTCCCCACGATCGCGAATCTTACCTGCGACTCGTGTGCTGACTCGATAATGATAATCCACCCACGATCGCGAATCTTACCTGCGACTTGTGTGCTGACTCGATAATGATAAGCTCCCCACGATCCCGAATCTTACTTGCGACTCGTGTGCTGACTCGATAATGAAAAGCTACCCACGATCGCGAATCTTACATGCGACTCGTGTGCTAACTCGATAATGATAAGTGCATATTCATATATATAGGTTTATATGTGTACCGACTCAACAGTGAACCCAATAGGACCGTGCCAATACCATAGTAGCCAACTGGGATTGAATTCATAATATTTCACCTTTTCATGTCATCTCAACAACAATCACAACTTACATTACATACAAAGTACAAATAAGGAACATAAAGGCATGCTCGTGAGTTCTAAAGCTACCCAACATAGCAATATAGTCGCCACGTACGGAGTCTCGTCACTTGGTACGTACGCGGCCCCCACAACATGTATACATAACAAATAAGGAACATAAAGGCATGCTCGTGAGTTCTAAAGCTACCCAACATAGCAATATAGTCGCCACGTACGGAGTCTCGTCACTTGGTACGTACGCGGCCCCCACAACATGTATACATAACAAATAAGGAACATATGGGGACATTTTCCCCTTACAAGGTTGGAAAGGAGACTCACCTCGCTCCGAAGATTCATCACCGGCTTCCAAGCCTCTACGACGGCATCAATGGATGCGCAACGCTCCCAAACAATCCAAATAACGATAATTCAATGAAAATATACTCAATAGATCATAACAAATTTAAATTACAGAGTTCTTCAGCCCGACTCAATAAGATGATCAAAATGCCCTCGGGCCCACATGCCCGGACTTCGAAATTTCTTGAAGAAAATCTCTACCCGAAGCTTTACTAATTCAATTTCACAATTTACTCTAAAATTTATGCTCAATTCGCGAAAAAAATCACATTTATCAAATTCTAGGTTTCCTTGCAATTTCCCCACATTTTCCCCTATCTCTCATATCAGATTTATGTAATAAATCTTGTATTAAACTTGGAAATATGAAGGAGTTACTTACCTTGTGATTCATGACGAAAATCCTCTCTTGAAGCTCCTCAAAAATCGCCCAAACCAAAGAAGAAATGAGGAAATTACCAACCATTCTCGGTTTTAAAATAATCAGCCCAGGTCGTTTTCCGCACCTGCGGTCTTCCGCTCGCACCTGCACTTCCGCAGGTGCGCTCGATCTTCCGCACCTGCGGCTTCCTCGACTCCAGCCAAACTTTGCACCTGTAATCCGAAGGCGGCACCTGCGCCTTCGCAGGTGCGGAAATTCCCTCTCACCTGCGGTTACAGCCTAGCCCAGCCATCCTTCGCTCCTGCGGAACAAAGGCCGCACATTCGGAAATTCCATCGCAGGTGTGGTCGCACCAGATGACAGCAACTTTAGCTCCTTTCAACTTCAACTTTTCGATCCGTTAACCACCCAGAATCCACCCGAGGCCCCCCGGGACCCCATCCAATTATACCAACCTATCCTGAAACATAACACGGACTTAGTCGAGGCATCAAGTAACATCAAACAACGCCGAAAACACGAATCGCGTAAGAATTCAACTTTATGAACTTTGAAGTTTCTAACTTTCACATCTGATGCCGAAACCTATCAAATCACGTCCGATTGACCCCAAATTTTGCAATTAAGTCACATTCGACATTACGGACCTTCTCCAACTTTCGAAATCATATTCCGACCCTGATATCAAATTTCCACTTCCGGTCGGATTTTCTCAAAAACCTTAAAATTTCTATCTTTAGCCAAATGGCTTCAAGATGACCTCCGGACATCCGAAATCACTTCCGATCGCGCTCCTAAATATAGAATCACCATACGGAGTTATTCCTGGACTCGGAATCCCAAACGGACGTCAATATCATTGAAATGCGCTTCAAGCCAAACTTAGGAAATTTCTTCAAAAATGCTGATTTCCAAAATATACACCGTAACGCTCCCGGGTTATCCAAAACCCGATCCAGACATACGCCCAAGTCCGAAAACATCATACGAACCTTCTGGAACCTTCAGATATTGAATCCGAAGTCGTTCACTCCAAGGCTTCTGAAATGAGAATTTTCCTTTCAATTTTACTCCGAACCTCCTGAATTTCAACTCTGACCATACACACAAGTCACAATACCCGAAATGAAGTTGTTCATGACTCCCAGCTGCTGAACGACGTGCTGGATCTCAAAACGACCGGTCGGGACGTTACATTCTCCCATACTTAAACAGACGTTCATCCTCGAACGTGCCATGAACTGCCCCAGAATTATCTGAAATCACTGACCGACACCGCGTGCACCTGCCCGTGCTGCCACAGCCCAGTTGAGCACATTAGCTTGATAAAATCTGAAGAGATTCCCTTTTATCCATATAATAAACTGAGACCCCAGTTCCAACGCTTGAAATTCTCTAACATGCCTGTTTCTAATATGTGAACACCACGTCAACTACCACACGAGGCACCAGAACACAACTGCGTATCTTTGTTGAATCAGCACCATACACCGCATAATCCATTATCTGACCACAATGACGCTCCCTGAACCTTAATAGCTAGGATTCTTTGAATATGATGCTCTCAATGCACTTTATAAGGTATATACAAACATCCTGCTGTAATGCTGACGATACCACTACCACGTAGGAGATGTGTAGAAAATTCATAACCATCTGCAGAGTTAACCACACCTTGAAATCTTTTCTCTAAGCTTAGGTCATCATCTCATTGCAAACCAATAATGGCAATTGCCTTGTAATATACTTGCATAATCTTATCACGCCGATTCCACATTTACAAATCTCGTCTCACCCAGTATGAACTGCTTAGATAACTGATCACCCCAAACACGGCCAGAAGCTTCACACATGATGCCGCCACGGAAGGGACTACTCGACTCACTCTATAAATATGAACGTTTCTCAGAAAATAGGAAGTAGAACACAAGAATAATCATTATAGGAGTCTTGCTCCAAATCACCCTGTTGTGCCGCGCAACCCGATCCAAATAACATACCCGTGGCGGCATGCCACCCGATCCCATCATAGATTCACATAAGGAGATATACATGGAGCTAAATTGCTCACTATTCCAAATTACTGAATACCGATCACAAGCGCGCTAATTGCACAATACCATTCTGGGGAGACTGATAGAGCCATGTGCTACCAAACTCCAGCACAACTGGGGAGCAATATATAATATGAATATCAAGAGCCATCCTGCTCGTATAACCTCATCACTACGCGGAATCTCGACACATAAGAAATTATCAAGCCGTTTTACAACCCACACAGCATAATCACAATATACCCCAATCAACGAAGGCGAAACAACATCTGGTATTCCAACACCCCTCATTGAGGAGTGTTATACTGAAATGAACACATCTAACTTGCATGAAGCACATCATCTTGTTTAAATCCATTCATTCACTTCAAACTGATTCTGCTCGCACTGAACTAGGCTAATAGCCTTACTGGGTCCATAATAACCCACCTTTTTCTCATAACACATAGGAGCAACCATCATAGCAGGGTCAAACACCCCCACAATTTGCAACTAACTGGATCGAGCGCCTTTAAGGCATATATTCTAAAATAAGCAATATTATACTTCCTTATACTTAGTCTAAATCTACAATCAATCAGGTGACTACAAGTCACGCTTACACAATCTTCCCGTGGTCACACTCCCACGACTTTCCACTCAAGGCAACAGGTATGCACATCCATACCACCGACCATCATAAGGCTGTAAAACAATTCAAGGACCCGTAACCAGGATACAAAGCCTCTTTCACCAAACACCGAACTCAGATGACACTGAAGATAACATCAGCTTATTCTAGACATTCAAATCCCTTGTTCTTGCTCCCCTGAGCTCATGACATCCTTGTTAACACCGAACTGCAATCTCGATTCTTACTTCCAGTTACATACCGCTTATTGCACATAACATGCCAATATGGAATAGCATAGGATGTTCCATCATAACTCCTGAACCACTAACAGGGTGAAAACTTCATCACATATAGAAACCTTTTACTTGCTTCAATTCATGAGAACCATAACAACACACAAGTGAGCTCTCACAATCACAATACATGCAAATCCTTAAGTATGTGGTCTGAACCACCATAACCCTTCCGGGACCCGCCTACACCTGACAGGCCATAGCACTTGAATGATTCCAACTGAAATCTATTACGATGGCCGACATGCCCCACACATATCTGGACAGACCGTACACGTACTCAATCATGCCGAAGGAACTGATCACTGCCGTACTTGTGCCATTTCAACCATGGCTAACCAGTCTATCTTCTTTTAATCATCTTTAGTTGCCTCAAAGGTAATAGTAACTTCCTTCAACTCATAGCAGCTCAACCCTCACTCATCCCGAGTGACCTTGATTCACGAGACCATGCTGCCTAGATTTCGCAACATGTCTCACAACCTCCTGATAATCTTTCTACAACCCGGAGTCTATTTCTCTCACTCCTCCGATACTATCCTGCATGCTGAAAGTAACATAGAACGCTTCAATCATCTTTCCCTTCTCTCAAGAATTATGCTGCAAAAGCCCGATTCTTAATCATATTATTGCTTGAAACCTTTAAACACTGCATCCCTAATCCTCCGAATTTACTAGGATCACTGTTGCAAGTCACCCACTCTGACTGGCCCCGAATACAATCAACTTCAAGGCTCTTCTAGCACATGAACATCCTTTCAATGGAATACGTGATTGAGTCACTGCCCTTACAACTTGCCGATATGTCGACGAATCCGCAACCCTATGAGAACATGATCCTACAACCGAACTACAGGAGGTGGGACTCCCCCACTTAGCCCGAAGCTACTCCTTACCTCACTCTAGACCCATGCTGAAATCCTTCCTCCCTTGCTAACATGATCTTGCTCAACCAATCCGTCAGCCCTTCCAAATTTTTCCTAATAGCATTCCCCAAAAATCCCTAGCATCATCCGCACTTTCTGCCTCCTATCGAATCGCCGCTATGATTCCTTAAAGAGAACTAACTAACCATACCACCGCTAACCTATACCCAGAAATACCCACTAACCTATTCATAAGAATACCTACTAACCTATACCTAAAGATAACCCACCTGCAGAAATCACCAACTGACACCATCCAAAAATATTGCGTTACACACCTTCTACGACATCAATACCCCACCCTAAGCTTGTTCTCATTCACAAACCTTGCCTGCCTGACCGCTCCTCCTGGACATCTACTAACTGCTCCACCACATCTTCCGATCCACTATAACTCTCCAATCACTCCAACTTTCTCTTAAGATAGGCAGCCGTCCTACCACTGACCTCATGCTACGCCGACACTATTCCACTTGGTAAACTCTTTCCTTTAAGCAACTACCGACTTCCGTTCCTTCCACCTGGCCTTTCAGAAATTTAGTTGCCATCTGACACGTCCCTCGTGACTTCCTTCCTCACATGCTTCTCGCTGCGACCTCAATGCAATATCATTTCTCGTAGGTCTTAAACCCGCAGATCACCACTACTTCAGACTCTTCAAAGATCATCTTCCTCGAGCTGTCTTCCTAGAAGTAACTATTATATTTTGAACCACCACACACCACGATCTCCGACATCCGTTCCTTCAATACTGCTTGACAACACTTTAACCCAATGCAACTAAAGAACCATAACACCGACAAACTTAACGCATCCCATTCGATCAATGCCGACAATATTACATCACGGGTGAGTATTCCACCTCACTCGAAACAACAAAGTCTTGCTACTATATCAATCCCAACCGGAAATTATCAAGTAATCTTCATCTTCTTCATTCTAAGAGGTAAGTCCCCACTCCATTTCCCTTTATTTCTCAGATTTTAGTTAGAATGAAGCACACATAGGTTGGTTCTTGAGAATAAAAGATAATACTTGCATGCATATGAATAATCTTCCTTGACATAGTAAAAGAAAGCTAGTTAGAGTAATATTTCACTAAAAGAGGATTAATTAATCTAACGGACCACATAGTGTTTGATTAAATGCCTAAATGAGCTGAGTTATGTTCCTGGTTCCAAATTTCTAAGTGAAATGTGTCACATTGTGGAATAGATTGACGGTGCTAGACGGTCTGGTGATTTGTGATAAAAACTAAAGGGGGAATTCCGATTCGAGGTATGTATGCAAAACTTTAATCTTTGTAGAGTCACCTTGTTGGTGTCCAAGGACACGGTAAGAATTTCTTGCTTGAGCATATGTGAATTGATTGTCCGGTGGTGTTGAAGTGCAAGATTTCATTTCCTGATTTTCTTAGTTGACTCCCGTGCTAATTGAGATTGTGAAGGGTGATTCTCTGTGCTTATCCTATCATGTGTAAGGCTTGTTAAACGTTCAAATATGTCGATATGGGAGTATGTGCTACTAAATTAAAGAATGTCAATGTACCCTAATGTGGGAATGTATTTAATTGCTAAAGGTCGTGTGTGGCAAATAATGAACATAAATTGTGAATTTAATTAGTTGAGTGAAATAATTTTGGCAACACCATACATGAATCACTATTTGGTGAGGATTATTGTGCCTTGATTTCACATAGTTATGGGTTGATATGAACTTATGTTCTTGATGATGAAAGTCCCTGTGATTTAATTCATTGGTTGTTGTTGTATCAAATATGGTTGTACTGTGGGATCGGGTTGCACGCCGCAACGCGAAGTAATAAGGGTGGAGAGGTAATAAGGGTGAGATGTGAATGTACGGTGGGATCGGGTTGTGCGCCGCAACACAAAGTAATAAGGGTAGAGAGGTAATAAGGGTGAAATGTGAACGGATGAATAATTGAAATGAGTAACTGTGAAAACTTTATTATGATTTTCTTTATATTTATGTCGTATCTGTGTGGTTTTTTCTAACCGTCCTCCAAATGTGTACTATTTGATTTTACTTAGGATAAACTTTGTTCATACATACTAGTACTATTCAACGATACTAACGTCCCTCTTGCCGGTGGCGCTACATCTTTTCAATGGATGTTGGTGGTTCCATAGCAGGTAGCTCAGCCCGCCGTTAGTGGTGCCTCCTCTTCCTCTTTTCAGCAGTTCTGGTGAGCCCCATTTCCTCTCGGGGCCGTGTGTGGACTACATCATTCTCTTTTCCATATGTTGTAAAAGGTGTAGACAGGGCCTTGTTACCGGCAAGTTATGTAAGACTCCTAGTACTCTTAGAGGCTCCATAGACACTCTGTCGGTTGTATATATGTATATTTTGGGAGGTAGTTGTACTCACTCATAGTTGTGGATCGCTTCGGAAACGTTGTATGTATTATATATGTTTTTGGATTATCAAAATATTGAAAGTTAAAAGAGGAAAATGTACTTATGTTGTAAATCGTATTTTGTATCTAAATTGGCTAATTCTTATGGAACAATGTATATTATGAACATGGGGTAATGCGCTGGGTAGTAAATGTAATCCAGGTCCTCTTTACTGGGTTCATCCGGTTAGGCGCCGATCTCGTCCCTCGGTTTTGGGGCGTGACAAACCTGATCCCACCGGACAATCACATTTCAGCCTTATCACATTCTGTTGCGGCGTGCAACCCGATCCCACCGTACAATTCACATTCCACCCTTATTACCTCTCCACCCTTATTACTTCGTGTTGAGGCGTGCAACCCGATATCACCGTACAATCACATTTCATAGCAACAATAACAGCCCACTATTCAATCACAAGGCTTCATATCATCAAGAGTACAATTTCATAACAACCAAACAATCATGTGTTCACAATAGTCTTTGTCAACCATTAATTCAATCACAAAGATTCTCATCAACAAGAATATAAATTCATTACAACCAACAATCCGTATGAAGTAAAGCCACAATAAACCTTGCCAAACAATGAGTCATATCCGATATTGCCATGGTTTTTTAGTTCAATTAAATCAATTCACAACTCCTTTTCATCACTTCTTACACAACCATTAGCACTTAGATACATTTACACATTTGGGTTCGTTGCCATTCTTTAATACCAACATATTCAAGTATTTAACGGACCTTGCACATGATAGAGTAATCACAAAGAAATCACCTTTCACAATTTAAATTAACATGGTAATCGACTAAGAAAATCATAGAATAAAACCTTACACCTCAATACTTCAGAACAATCAATTCACATATACTCAGCAAGAAACTCATACTGAATGCTCGGACACGAACAAGGTGACTCTACGAAGATTAAATTTAGCCATACATACCTTGAGTCAAATTTCCCCTTTAATTTCTATCAAAATTCACCGGACTGTCTAGCACCGTCAATCTATTCCACAATGTGACACATTTACCTTAGAATTAGGAATCTTGAATTCAATTGAGCATTTTATCAAACACTATGTGACCCCTTAGATTACTAACCCCCTTTTCGTGAATAATTACCCAAACCCGTTTCCCTTTACAAGATGACGAAATTTAACTCATATGCATGCAAGGTCTTAGCCTATATCTTCACAATCTATTCATGTGGGTTCCATGTTTAACCAAAACCTGAGAATTTGGGGAAATAGGGTGAAGACTTACCTCTTATGATGAAGAAGGTAAATATTACTCGATAATTTTTGGGCCCGAGTAGAGATGATGGACCAATTTGATGAAGAAGAAAACTTTCTCTCACTAAACCCACTCTCCATTCCCTCTATTTTTGTTCAGATAAATGTTAAAAATGAAGGGGAGGGGTGTTTTATTAAATTGGGGTCGGGGGCGAAATTAGAAATTAAAAGAGTCCCGAAGTAGGAAATGCGTTCAGGAATGTGATCGCATTCATGCTATGCGGTCCGTATTCCTGTCGCATAGTTGGCCCTCAAATGGGAATCGGACTGCCCTAGTATGCGACCATTATGCGGTCCGCATACACGTTATGGGATCGCATAGTGCGTCGCATAACTCCCTCCGCAAGTAACAAGGTGCTAGAATGCGACAACTATGCGGCCCGCATTCTTTAAATGCGATCGCATCTTGGGCCGCATAGCTGTCCTCAAATTGGACAGCATGTTGCCCAGGTATGCGACCATTATGTGGTTTGCATACCTGTTATGCGATCACATAGTGCGTCGCTTAACAGCTAATGTCTGGGAAATTTTATGTTTTAAGTTCCGGGGTACTTTTTACTTCAAAAAGGTCCGTTTTTAGGAATTTCTACAGTTATAACAACACAGGCACCTATTTGGGCATTATTTTAGACATGAAATTTTACGGGTCTTTACATCCTCCCCCACTTAAAATCATTCGTCCTCGAATGAAGATCGGGGGAATCATTTTGGACAACACCACATGCTAGCCCCTAAATTTTAACTAACTCCGATATTTCCGAAAAATTTGCCAGAGTTTCCTTTGTAATTAGGCCTATCTACCTTTTAGAGAGCCCCCGAAACACATTGTTAGACAATTTAATACATTTTCAATTACTCCAACAACTTGCACATAATTCAGTTAACACCACAACTTGCATATCATTTAACTATCACATGAATTGCACATAATTTAGCTTACTCCAAGGAGCTGCACATTACCCAAATAATCACAACATACACAAATATGGCACTTGAGATGTTAAAACAATAAGGAAAGTAGGAGAGTGAAGTGTTCTTGCACAAAATTAAACACAAAGGTGTATTTACTTAGAGATGGCAGTTCTCACGACCAGTACTAGACTTGTTCAAACAAATGGGGATATGTTTCTTTCATTTCATTTTCCGCTTCCCACGTGGCTTCCTCGACTTGCCGACTTCGCCATAACACTTTAACAGAGGCAATCTCTTCGTTTCTCAATCTACGGACTTGCCTATCAAGAATAGCAACCGGAACCTCTTCATATGATAGTTCTTCATTAATATTAATGGTCTCAACTGGCACGATGGCAACTGGATCTCCAATTACCTTCTTTAGCATGGACACATGAAACACTGGATGCACTAGTGACATTTCAAGGGGAAATTCCAGCCTATACGCTACTTGCCCTATCCTTTGAGAGATCTAATATGGCCCGACATACCTTGGGCTCAATTTCCCTTTCTTCCCAAACCGCATTACTCCCTTCATGGGAGACACCTTCAAGAATACCCAATCATCTACTTGGAACTCCAATTCTCTACGACGAACGTCCGCATAGGATTTCTGACGACTCTGAGCAGTTTTCATCCTTTCCTGAATGACTCCAACTTTTTCCATAGCTTGGTGCACAAGATCTGGTCCTAATAATTCTGCCTCACCAACCTTAAACCATTTGATCGTAGATCTACATCTCCTTTCGTACAATGCCTCAAATGGGCCATCTGAATACTAGCATGAAAGTTGTTATTGTAAGAAAACTATATAAGCGGCAAGTGATCATCCTAGCTATCCTTGAAATCTAAAACGCAAGCCCGCAACATATCTTCAAGCGTCTGAATAGTCCGCTTTGCTTGAACGTCCGTCTGTGGGTTGAAAGCTGTGCTGAGATTTACCTGAGTACCCAAACCTCGCTGAAATTTCTTCCAAAAGTTAGCTGTGAACTGGGCCCCTCGATCCTAGATAATAGAAACTAGAGTGCCATGGAGTCTGACTATTTCTTTGATATACAACTGAGCGTATTGTTCTGCAGTATCAGTTGACTTGACTGGCAAGAAATGCGCCGACTTCGTGAGTCAATCCACTATCAGCCAAATTGAGTCGAACTTGCGCTGAGTGCGGGGTAACCTTACCACGAAGTCCATATTGATCATTTCCCATTTCCACATTGGTGTTTCCATTAGTTGTTTCCACCCACCGAGCCTCTGATGCTCGGCCTTCACTTGCTGACAATTCAGACACCTAGCCACAAAGGACGCCACACACCTCTTCATTTTCGTAGAATCTGGGTGAACAGAATACCTGAAATTATGAGCCTCTGCCATTACCCTCTCCCAGAGATCATCCACATCAAGAACACATAACCTACCTTGGCACCGCAAGACACCGTCATCGTTGCCTAGTGAAAAAGCTGAGATCTTGTGATTCAAAATTGCTTCCCTCAATTATGCTAAATCCGGATCCCTAAATTGCTTTTCCTTGACTTCCGCTACAAGCGAAGACTCTGCTCCATTACGCACCACGACATTCCCCTCATCTGAGGTTGAAAGACAGACCCCAATCCTAAGACTGGCGAACTGATAAACCTCTCGAGCCAAAGACCTCTGACTGGCTTCCAAATGTGCCAAGCTACGCATGGATTTCTGACTAAGAGCGTCGGCTACCACATTCTCCTTTCCTGGATGGTACAAAATATTAATATCATAATCTTTGAGCAATTCTAACCGCCTTCGCTACCTTAAGTTTAACTCTTTCTGCTTGAATAGATACTGAAAACTATTGTGGTCTGTGAACACGTCCACATGGACCCCAAAAAGATAATGCCGCCAGATCTTCAATGCAAACACAACCGCTGCGAGGTCCAAATCATGCGTCGGATAATTCTTCTCGTGATTCTTGAGTTGCCTTAAAGCATACGCTATAACTTCACCACATTGCATCAACACACACCCCAAACCAACCCTCGAAGCATCACAATAAACCACGAATCCTTCTGTCCCTTCTGGCAAGGTCAACACCGGTGCCGAAGTCAATCTTGATTTCAATTCCTGAAAACGCTTTTCACAAGCATCGGACCACCGAAACTTAATTGCTTTCTGCGTCAGCTTAGTCAATGGGGAGGTGAGAGTAGATAATACCTCCACAAATCTTCAATAATACCCAGCTAGACCCAAGAAACTGCGAATCTCTGTCGGGGTCGTTGGTCTAGGCCAATCCTTCACCGTTGTGATCTTTTGGAGATCAACTTGGATCCCTTCCCTAGAAACAACATGGCCAAAAAAGGTGACTGATTCTAGCCAAAACTCACATTTTGAAAACTTTGCATACAACTGGTGCTGATGAAGAGTCTGCAGAACAGCCCTGAGGTGATTATAATGATCTTCCTGACTTCGCGAATAAACAAGGATATTGTCAATGAAGACAATCACAAATGAGTGAAGAAACGGCTTGAAAACCTGATTCATAAGGTCCATAAAAGCTGCTGGGGCATTAGTTAGCCCAAAAGACATTACTAGGAATTCAAAGTGCTCATAACGAGTCCTGAAGGCGGTCTTAGGAATATCCTGCTCCATGATCTGTAACAGGTGATACCCGGACTGTAAATCAATCTTTGAGAAAAATCTAGCACCTTACAATTGAACGAACAAGTCATCTATCCGAGGCAGTGGGTATTTATTCTTGATGGTGACCTTGTTGAGCTGCCGATAATCAATACACATTCGAAATGATCCATCTTTCTTTCTGACAAAAACAACCGGTGCGCCCCAAGGCGACACACTTGGCCGAATGAAACCCTTTTCTAATAGATCTTTCAATTGTTCTTTTAACACTCTCAATTCTGCTGGCGCCATCCTGTAAGGTGGAATAGAAATTGGCTGCGTATCTGGCAATACATCAATCCCGAAGTCGATCTCTCTATCTGGCGGAATCCCAGGAAGCTCATCCGGAAACACTTCAAGAAACTCATTCACAACCGGCACGGACTCGGGAGCACGCACCTTTGAAGTGGTGTCCGCAACCCGGACCAAATGATAGATGAACTCTTTCCTGATCATCTTAGAGGCCTTAAGATAGGAAATAAACCTACCTCTCGGCACAACATCATTCCCCATCCATTAAATAACTGGCTCATTAGGAAACTCGAGCCTCATACTTCTGGTTCGGCAGTCAAGTTTAGCAAAGCACGAGTAGAGCCAATCCATTCCCATAATTACATCAAAATCTATCATTTCTAACTCAATAAGATCGGTCGTGGTATCTCGACCACACACCGTGACAACAAAATTCCTATAGACTCACGTGGCTGTAATAGAATCACTAACCGAAGTCGACACTAAGAACAGCTCATGAAGCTGTTCGGGTTCTATCCCAAAACTCGAAGAAATAAATGGAGTAACATATGATAACGAAGATTCGGGGTCAATAAGAGTATAAACATCATGTGATTGGACAGTCAGAATACCTGTGACAACGTCTGGAGAAGCCTCCGCACTCTGGCCACCACTCAAAGCATAGAACCGACTGGGTCCCCTTTGACCCCGTGCTCTATCCCTAGCTGCACCCTGCCCCGCTGGTGCTGGAAAGCATGCTGAGGATATAGCGGCTGAAGAACTGGACGGCTGAGCAGTACCCCTACATGTGCCATGACTGGGCGCACAACAATCTCGCTGAACATGGCCCCTCACTCCACATTTATAGCATACCGGGATATCCAAGTAACAAGGCTCATAGTGGAACCTCCCACACTTAGGGAATGGGGCCCTCCACTGCTGCTGGAACATCCCACCTGAACGACCGGACTGATGGAACCTCCTGCTATCTGAACCTGGTCCAAAGCGACCTCCCTGCTGATAACTGTGCCCTGATGGCGACACATTGGCTGAGGACTGAGCATAGGCATGAGATGGCCCTGATGACCCTCTACCAAGGGCTGATCTCCCACCTCCAACTAAACTCCCAGGGTTGCCCGCTGACCGAGCCCTACTAGTGCTCTCTCTCTCCATTCTTATCTTCAATTTCCGAGCCTCCGTAGCCTGGGAAAAACCCACAATCTTCCCGTAGTTCATATCTGAATGCAAAGCAGCTGTAGCAGCCTCATTGACAACCAAAGGGACCAAGGCCCTGAACAAACCGACGAACTCTGGCCTCCATAGTCTGCATCATGTGGGTAGCATACTTGGACAAGCGCACAAACTCTATATGGTACTCCTACACACTCATGTTGCCATGCTTAAGGACCTAAAACTCTGCAGCATGGGCTTCCATAATCTCGGCAGGCAAGAAATGATCCATGAAAGCATCTACAAACTCGACCCACCTAGCCGGAGGGCTCCCCTCTCCACGGGAACTCTCCCACATCACAAACCATGAATATGCTGCTCCCTTTAGATGATAGTAAGCTAACTCAACTCCCTCTATCTCGGTAGCCCTCATAACCCGGAGAGTCTTGTAAATTTCATCTATAAAATCATGAGGATCGGCCTCTGGGTCGGTGCCTGTGAACTCTGGAGGGTCTAACCGCAGAAAATGGTTGACCCTGGAACCTGAAAAATCCCCTTGCTCCGCTCACTAGAAGACGCAGGGGCAGCCTGTGATCTTTGGTCTTGGGAGGCCACTAACTGAATCAACATCGGAATAGCTCCCCTGAGGTCCCCATCAGAAATACCGGGACCGAAAGCTGGGACTGAGGAAGGATCAGGAACATCAGCGGGAGGGATTTCAGTACCCTCCGCTGGAGCAGGAATAGGGATAGAATGGCCTAGCACGGAGGAGTCAGGCAGATTCAAGGTCGGGGAATCATTCTCACCCGCACCATCAGATAAGGGATTTATGGCCACACTTGGGGTGGAATTGGCCTCTAGGCCGAGTCGAGCTCTCTTCTTGGGTGCCATTTACTGAAAATTAGGACAATGCACGATATAGATAAGGATATTCTCACCTTTCACTTCATCGCACAATACAGAGTAACAATGAAAGGGTATTTTCCTAAATATCCATGCAGCCCCCTAATTATATATGTGGTCGACAACACACCGATAAGAAGGGCTCTACTAGACACGGCTCTGAGACATCCTAGGAAACTTTTAAAACCTTAGGCTCGGGTACCAAGTTTGTCACGCCCCAAAACCGAGGGACGAGACCGGCGCCTAACCGGATGAACCCAGTCAAGCGGACATGGATCACATTTCCTACCCAACGCATTACCCCGTGTTCATAATATACATTGTTCCATATGAATTAGGAAATTTAGATTCAAAGTATGATTTACAACGTAAGTTGAGTTTCCTTTTTTTAACTTTCAATAATTGATAGTCCAAAACATACAAGTTACATACAACATTTTCGATGCGATCTACTATTACGAGTGAGTACCACTACCGCCCAAAATATACATATATATATACAACCCACACAGAATGTCTACAGATCCTCTAAGAGTACTAGGAGTTTTACATAAGCTTGCCAGCAACAAGGCCCCGGCTATACCTTTTACAACATAAGCAAAAGAGAATGGTATAATCCACACACGGCCCCGAGAGGAGATGGGGCTTACCAGAACTTCTGAAGAGATGAAGAGGAGGCACCACTAATGGCGGGCTGAGCTACCTGCTATGGAACCACCTACATCCATATAAAAGATGTAGCGCCCCCGGCAAAAGGGACGTTAGTACCGTTGAATAGTACTAGCATGTATGAACAAACTTTACTCTAAGTAAAATCAAACAATACACAGTTAGGAGACAACTTAAAGAAACCAACAAATAGTGCACATAGATACGGAAACAAACATAGTTGAGTGTTTCACATATTCTTATTTTAACACAATCATATTCCACCCTTATTCCTTCTCATCAATCCACCCTTATTAAATCATGTTACGGCGCGCAACCCGATTCCACCGGAGAATCACATTTCAACCTTATCACATTCTGTTGCGGCGTGAAACCCGATCCAACCGTACAATTCACATTCCACCCATATTACTTCGTGTTGCGGCGTACAACCCGATCCCACCGTACAATCACATTTCATAGCAACAATAACAGCCCACAATTCAATCACAAGGCTTCATATCATCAAGAGTTTAATTTCATAACAACCAAACAATCATGTGTTCACAATAGTATTTGTCAACCATTAATTCAATCACAAATATTCTCATCAACAAGAATATAAATTCATTACAACTAACAATCCGTACGAAGTCAAGCCGCAATAAACCTTGCCAAACAATGAGTCATATCTGATATTTCCATGGTTGTTTAGTTCAATTAAATCAATTCACAACTCCTTTTCATCACTTGTTACACATCCCTTAGCACTTAGATACATTCACACATTTGGCTTCGTTACCATTCTTTTATACCAACATATTCAAGCATTTAATGGACCTTGCAGATGATAGAGTAATCACAAAGAAATCACCTTTCACAATTTCAATTAACATGGTAATCGACTAAGAAAATCAGAGAATGAAATCTTACACCTCAATACTTCAGAACAATCAATTCACATATACTCAGCAAGAAACTCATATTGAATGCTCGGACACCAACAAGGTGACTCTACGAAGATAAAAGTTAGCCATACATACCTCGAGTCGAATTTCCCCTTTAATTTCTATCACAATTCACCGGATCGTCTAGCACCGTCAATCTATTCCACAATGTGACACATTTACCTTAGAATTAGGAATCTTGAATTTAATTGAGCATTTTATCAAACACTATGTGACCCCTTAGATTACTAACCCCCTTTTCGTGAATAATTACCCAAACCCGTTTCCCTTTACTAGATTGCGGAGTTTAACTCACATGCATGCAAGGTCTTAGCCTATATCTTCACAATCAATTCATGTGGGTTCAATTTTTAACCAAAACCTGAGAATTTGGGGAAATAGGGTGAAGACTTACCTCTTATGATGAAGAAGGTAAAGATTACTCGATAATTTCCGGGCCTGAGTAGAGATGATGGACCAATTTGATGAAGAAGAAAACTTTCTCTCACTAAACCCACTCTTCCTTCTCTCTATTTTTGTTCAGATAAATTTTAAAAATGAAGGGGAAGGGTGTTTTATTAAACTGGGGTCGGGGGCGAAATTAGAAATTAAAAAAGCCCCGAAGCCTGAAATGCTGTCAGGAATGCGATCACATTCTTGCTAAGCGGTCCGCATTCCTGTCCCACAGTTGGCCCTCAAATCGGCCAAAATGGGGACCGGATTGCCATGGTATGCGACCATTATGCGGTCTGCATACACGTTATGCGATCGAATAGTGCGTCGTATAAATTCCTCCGCAACAAACAAGATGCTAGAATGTGATAACTATGCGCCCGCATTCTTGAAATGCGATCGCATCTTGGGCCGCATAACTGTCCTCAAATTGGACAGCATGTTGTCCAGGTATGCGACCACTATGCGGTCCGCATACCTGTTATGTGATCGCATAGTGCATCACATAACAACGAAATTCTGGGAAATTTTATATTTTAAGTCCCGAGGCACTTTTTACTTCAAAAAGGTCCGTTTTTAAGAATTTCTACAGTTATAACAACACATGAACCTATTCGGGCATTCTTTTAGACATGAAATTTTATGGGTCTTTACAAATATATCAAAACATGGTAATATTATTTAACATGTACTTTAAAAGTAGTTTCGCAACTCAATAGTTGCCTCAAAAGGAACATATTTCAAATTTTTCAAATTCTTGCACGCTTTGCACTCATCATCCAGTGTGTGCGTCACTCCAAAATTGTGAAAGGATTTAAAGTTCGGGGTTCCATACCCTCAGGACAGGATTTAAAGACATTACTTACCTCAAACTAGCCCGAAAAGCTACTCCGCAACACGCTTGACCCTCGAATAAACTTCCGAGTGCTCCAAATCTATCAAGTTCATATTTTTCACATCAATTTATGCTAGGGGGATGAAACCCAATAGAAAAATATCAACTTTATGAACAATTCCCAAAATTAGCCAAAACCCGACCCATAGGCCCACGCCTCAGAACTCGACAAAATTTATACCAAAACTATCCTCATCATCTCACGAGTTCGTACATATAAAGAATGCTGAAATCGCAGTATAATTGACCCATCAAATCACCCCTAGAAGGTCTCTTAAACTCAAGCCCTAGTTTCCCCCTTTTGCACTGATTTTCCCAATTAAACAATGTTAATTTGGTCCTTAATCACATATAATCGAGTTAATGAGTCCAAAAATCTTACCTCAATGAAGAACAAACGTTTCCCTCTTCAAAATCTCCCCAAAAGCTCTATTTTTGTCACGCCCCAAAACCGAGGGACACGATCGACGCTCAACCGGAGGACCCCAGTCAAGCGGACCTGGAATTGACTTTCATATCCCACACGTTACCCCGTGATTTCAATATACATTATTCATGTGAAATAGCCATTTAAACTTAAGCATAAACTTACAACTTGAATTAATTTCTTCTTTTTATCATTACTAACATATGATACCAAATACTTACAAAATACTTACAACATTTACCAACGTGGATCACGATTCCGAACCGTACCAATACTTACCCAAAATACATATGTACACTACCCACATTGTGTCTACGGAGCTTCTACGAATACTGGGAACTTAACCAATACTTGTCGGTGACAAGGCCCCGGCTATACCTTACAATACACAATAAACTCAAAGAAGGTGGCATGAACCACACATGGCCCCGAGAGGAAATGGGGCCCACCAATGCAGATGACAGAATGTAGAGGAGGCACTACTGTCGGTGGGCTAAATTACCTGCAATGGAACCACCTACAATCATCATAGGAATGTAGCGCCCGCGGCAAAAGGGACTTCAGTACATTTGAATTGTATTGGTATATATGAACAAACTTTATCCCAAGTACAATCAACAATGCACAGATAAGAGATGGTTAATAGAACCAACAAGCATTGCACATAAAATAGAAACAACCAACATCAAGAGTCCACAGTACTAGTATGTATGAACAAACTTCATCCCAAGTACAATAAAAAAATACACAGATAAGAGACATTAATAGAACTCACAAACATTGCACGTAGGAAGAAACAACCAAAATCAGAAGTTTCACAATCTCTCCTTTTCCCTTTCCAACATTTCCATATTCAAGAGTTTCATATATTTTCATTTCAATAGTGATTATGATCACTTTTCCACCCTTATTACCTCGGCCACCTTTATTACCTTGGCCACCCTTATTACCTCGGCCACCCTTATCACAACAACCCACACCGTATTACTCTGTGTTGCGGCGCGCAACTCGAGCCCGCCTGACAATATAAATTTCAAAAATAACACCACCAGTAATTTCATCATGATAACGATCACGTTTACACCCTTATTACCTCGGCCACCCTTATCACCACAACCCACACCTTATTACTCTGTGTTGCGGCGTGCAACTCGACCCCGCCTGAAAATTTATATTTCAAAAACAACACCACCAATAATTTCATCACAAGGGATTTCCTTTCAAGGATCACAATTCAACAACAACAACACCAAACAATTTCATCACAAGGGCCTTCCTTTCAAGGATCACAATTTCAACAACAACACCAAACAATTGCATCACATGGGCCTTCCTTTCAAGGATCACAAATTCACATTTATCAATTCATTTACTTGGGCTCAAAGCACCCCAAACTTTCATCAAGCAGCAATTTATGCACAAGGTGTTGCCATAACCGTTCAACTTATTTACAATGCTTCATATCAATAACTTTAAACAATTACCATCTTTGCACATAACAAAGTGCGCATGCCAAGTCACAATTGAAAATCGCATCTAACACAGCGGGGTAGTAATCAACTAGACAGTCAATTCACATCTTTCCATATAAGTACACACACCATATGCTTACCACAACAAGAGGGATTTTACAAGGATTAAAGTTAGCCATACATACCTGGAGTCGAAATCCCCTTTTTAACTTTTACTCACAAATCACCGAACCGACTAGTACCGTCAATCTAGTTCACAAATACCATGGTCTAATAATCAAACATTCTGATTAGATAAATGTATTCAACTTAGAATTGGAAGTCATGCATGCAATTTAGACTCTCTTAAACATTCTGCCAAACACTATGTGACCCCATTAGATTACCAACCTCGTCTTTGTGAAATTTACCCCAAACCACTCCCTCTTACTAAATTAACACCATTATTAAACATGCATGCAAGGTCTTCGTTAATATTTTCAAGAAACAATCCAAGCAAATCCTCCCTTTGTTTAAAATCAGAAAATTAGTGGAAAAGGAGTTGGGAACCCTTACCTGCTAGAATGAGGAAGAATAAGATTACTCGAATTATCAGGCCTGAGGGACTTTGAAAATCAACTTAATGGAAGAACCACTTTCTCTCTCAAGAACTCCCCTTTCCTTCTCTCTATTTTGTTCAGAAAACTTGTAAAAATGAAGGGGTGGGGTGTTTTAATGAACTGGGGGTTGGGTTTTAAAATTATAAAAATTAGGAGCCCGACACCGGAATGCGGTCAGGAATGCGATCGCATTCCTTACATGCGGTCCGTAGAGACGGCCGCAGAATGGCCCTCCAGGTGGGCCAAAATTAAAACACACTATGCAGGTATGCGACCACTATGCGGTCTGCATACACGTTACGCAATCTCATAGTGCGTCGCATAAACTCTCTCACAGAAATCAAAGGGCAAGAATGCGACAACTATGCGTTCCGCAGAACCGAAATGCGATCGCATAATGGACCGCATAGTTATCCTCCAATTGGGCAGTGACCTACCCAGATATGCGACCATTATGCGGTCCACATACCCGTTATGCGATCGCATAGTGCGTCGCATAACGTCCAACTCTGGAAAATTTTATTCTTTCAAATTCTGGGGTACTTTACACAATCAAGGCCCGTTTTATGAATTTCTACAGTTATAACAACTCGGGGACTTATTCGGCATTATTTTAAACAAGAAATTTCACGGGTCTTNCCCCCCCTTAAAATCATTTGTCCTCGAATGAGGATTTTGGAAATTGTTTGGTTTTGAAAACATGATATGCGAACTTCCAGATTGAGACTAACTCCAATATTTTCAGAAAATTTCGCCAGAGTCTCCTTTGTATTTAGACCCATCTACCTGTCAGAGACCCCCCGAAACACATTTCCAAGCATCATTACACAGTTTCTGTTATCCCCTCAATAGGTATACAATTCATTACCTCAACACTTGCACACATCTAATTACTTTGACAACTACACATAGTTCATTCTCTTTACATCACAAATTAGCATATGACTCAATTAGTCGAACATACTTGCACATAATTTGGTCACTTTAGTGAGTCCCATACGATTCAATCACCTCAATACACCATATGTATACTGCAATTAATCATTACCAATCTACAATACTATTAATCATTTTTGCCTATCACACAAGTTTCGCAAAACATTCATTTAATTCAAGGGTTGCACACCACCCATTTAATAACCTCACATAAAGTTTTTAGCACGCATTGGAAAGTTACAACAATAAGGCAATTAGGGAAATTTTGGTGTCTTTGCACGAATCTGAATACAACATCAAATTTCCTTGGGACATTAATTCGTACGATCATTACTACACTTGTTCGAACAGATGGGGATATTTTTCTCTCATTTCTTTTTCTGCTTCCCATGTGGCTTCCTCGACTTGTTGACTTCGCCACAACACTTTCACGGAAATAATATCAACTCCCAAACATACATAACAAGGATGACAGATAGATACCTCGCATGAGTTAACTATCCATTAACTTTACCTTTCATGATTTCCACTGTACAATTTACATTCCACCGGACATTACAATTCATGGTAACAACTATAGCCCCCAATTCCATCACATGGCATCATACCATCAAGGATATCATTTCATAGTAACCAAACAATAGTGTGTTCATAATAATCCCAACCAGCCATTAATGTAAGAACGAAGGTGTTCATCAACAAGAATATAATTTCATTTCAATCAACAATCCATATGAAGTAAAGCCACATTGATTCTTGCCAATAATGCATCATATAGGATATTACCATGATCATATAGTTCAATCAAATCAATTCACACCCTTTTCTTATTACTACCTTCTTACACATAAACATATGAAAACACAACGTACACGAGGAACAGTTACGGGGAACATCATACTCCTAGTGCAACCTAACGGGGAAAATGCTCTTATGTATCCTTCATTTTCAATTCACATAACATCTATAGGGGGNTAATGGGGAAAATGCTCTTATGTATCCTTCATTATCAATTCACATAACATCTATAGGGGGAAATTTTGAGAATAACCAGTTTACCCTCCTGAATTCTAAATCTCTATGCGAACACCCAAACTAAACTCGTGGTGACCTTCATGATTTCTCTAAGATGTGCCATAGTAAATTGACCATAAAATTATTTACTCAATATATGAGATCACAGGGTGACTTTGACACATTTGAACTTTCAATACCAAAATAGGCCAAATACAGCGAGGAGCAACAGAGTTCAAGATTGGGCTAGAATTATCCAGAAATCCATTAATGTGCTGAGCAGAGTATTTCATGAGGTTATATGCTAAGAGACACGAGGATCCATATTAATGATGCTGACATGGTTTAGTCTAGGTGACTACATCAATTATCAGATAAGTGAAGCATAGTGGTAACTAGTATTCTTCGATAAGGTGGATACCATGTATGTGAACTTGAGACTTTAAAGAACTGATCAAGTAGGATACACCAACTGTGTCTCTAAGTGTAAGGTAAATAGTTGAGCTCAAATGGTAAGTCTCTTGCAATATGGGTGTGATTGAGGCAGCAAATGAAATACATGGAATTTGATTTCACTCCTTACAATAAGCGACACAAGGACTCTATGCCACAAGTGCATGAGGATGGAAAATAAGTCATCTACTTATGAGGTTATCCTAATTCAAACAATCTACCCCTCCCCAATGTGGTGAAATTCCAGAGGTAGCAATAATTCCCCATGCATGACCATGACGTTGTCAATACTCCTAGAAGCCTAGTGAGCATAAAGTCACATAACCTCATCAAATCCGACCCATTTAAGACTTTTGAAAAGGTGACACACTTTGATTTGAAATCATGGCAATTTAAGCTTGAACTTTAAGGAAAATCATTACTTTGGGAACCCATGAGACATGCCCTCGTAGCCCTAAAAAATCATCGACAATGGCAAGAAAGTACTCAAAATCATTACGAGCTAGTGTAGAATAAGGCCTCGAAGTGACCATATGAATAATTATGAAAGGGCGAGTAGTCTTGATGCACTTATCAGAGAAGAGTAACCCAAGTTACCTAGTCACATGGACAAGCAGAGCAGGTAGATGATCGTTTAGGAGAAAATATCACAAGGAGTGCGAGCAATACCTTTTTATCATAACAAAAGGAACATACCCTGACCCTCGATGCCATAAGGCATGAAAGTAGATTCACAAGGGGAGTTACCAGATGAAAATAGATAGTAAGGTAGCACAACTAAGAACACCATTTGGAATCAACAAGCTTAAACAGAGTTGAAGACATTCTAGTAAGGGGAAATTTGCCCACTCCCAGGGCGCTTGTAGAGTACATAAAAGTGAGGTTAATTAAATCAGATCATATAGTTGGATAACTAGTTGAGAAATTGAGATAATATCTCATTGAAGATTACGGGTAAACAACACATTACGCAAGACAAATGAAAAGAAAGTGGGAGGGATTATAGAAGTGACCTTTACATTGTAACCACTAGGAAAGGTGATAATATAAGGGATTACGAGGACCTTTACATTTTTGAAAGAAGAACTCCGCATATAGTCACATGATGTATAGCTCCAAAATTTAAAAATCCACTTATGGCTAGCGGCTATATTTCACAATGAAGCTTCACAACACCCTTCTACAAAACCCTTGATGAACTTGAAGTGAAGTGGGAACCCGCAAAATTTGTGGAATTTATTAATCCATTGACCAGATATCTTGAAGTATTTTAAAATTAGAGCTACTCTTTCTAGTTCAGAGTTCAACCTTTAAAGATAGTGCTTCTAAGGGGATAGGATTGAGAAGGGATAGCATACCCGATAGTGAATGAAGCAGGCTCGTAGTTAAAGTAAGAGGATGGATTGACTTGCCCCCGCCACCTATAATTCTATATCCTTGTTTAGTTATGTCAGAATATTGAAAACCCCAGAAATATCAGAGGACCGAAAACTAGCTAGCTAGAGAATAAAGGTATTGTTACATCTATCCCATTTTCTGGATTCAGAGGAATTGGGACAGAATTAGGGTGGATCACCATTAATAAAAGAAATTGTATTTCTAGATACCAGGGACAAAATTATGCTCTTTTTTCAGCCCTCAAAATAGGAACTGAGAAATGGGTACACAACTAGAGGGAAGTCGGGTATGTCGGATGAACTAACAAAAAGGGAACTTGAGGTTTTAAGAGTAAACTTAATAGCTTCACGGCCAGGGGAGCCACTACAGACATCAAAATCAGCTGGATTCGTAGCAACATGGAGCAATTAACATATAACGACACTTAAACAAGTATTATGCAATCCAAAGGAGGAGCGAAAGTGTTTGTCTTCCTTATAACCAAAAGAAGAAGAACCTTCAAGAATAAGATGAGCAACAAGAATAAGTAGCACGATCCAGCTACATGGAGGCTCGACAGACCCTAGCTTCGATGGAGATTTAATAATTTTTTAAAGCAATTGAGTAGACCAAATTAAGAAAATAACCTGCCGGAGAAGAGGGAGACTCTCGCCAAGCAATTAAAAATTTAGCCAATTCCGACCACTAGGCCAAAATGAAAGCCTCAACAAAGAGAGAGCGAGGGCACTACCATACTAGAGATGATGATGAAACAAAGCAAGATCTTCACCTATATCAACATCCAGATTGAAGCAGAAACCCGAAGAAAAGGGCCTAGAAAAGATATCTTTTTATTTTGTGCGAACATATGATAATGGTTCATCCCTTCATTCGAGGAGAAATTCTTCGGGTATAGTCCCTTGTTAGATTTTAGAAAGGCGTGTTGGAAATGGTAATTCTATAGCTACAACTCAATTCAAGGACATGATTATAGAGCTCGATATCATAAAAGATTGCATACAAGAAAATTTGTTGTAGAGTGAATTCAAGAAATATTGGATCTCGTTCAGAGAGTAGGTGCATGCAATGGTTTGTGA